>QAOA01008486.1:0-11429 GCA_003255065.1 Cercis canadensis
ATTTGGACGAAAATAAGTGTCCACGGTTTGCCCCTCTTTACATGTTTCCTGTTAGAATAACATGTGAAGCTTTCGCTTATCACGTTTTTTGCGTAGGGGACATGTAAAGATAAAAGACACGTATTTCGTCCAGTATTTAGGGTAGAGATTGAAATGTCAAAACAAAATGACGTAAATTACAATGGCAAAAATATAATAACAGGAGAATGTAATATCGAGAAATGAGAATGACATGAAATCCTAATGGCACAACATGTAATAGCAGAAAATTAATGGTACAAACATGTAGTGGCAAGAAAATTAATGGCATAAAATGTAATGGCGAGAAAATTTAATGGCATAAAATGTAATGACTGAGAAATTAATGGTACAAATATAATGGCATAAAATATAATGACAAGAAAAATTAATGGCATGAAATGTAATGGCGAGAAAATTTTATGGCTGAAAAATTAATGGCCCAAATGTAATGACAATAAATTAATGGCACAAATGTAATAGTAAGAAAAATTAATGGCATAAAATGTAACGACGAGAAAATTTAATGGCATAAAATGTAATGGCTGATAAATTAATGGCATGAATGTAATAGCATAAAATATAATCACAAGAAAATTAATGACATAAAATGTAATGACGAGAAAATTTAATGGCTAAAAATTTAATGGCCCAAATTTAATGACATAAAATTAATGGCACAAATATAATGGCAAGAAAGTTAATGGCACAAATATAATGACAAGAAAATTAATGGCAGAGAAATTAATAACATAAAATATAACAGCGAAAAATTAATAGCAAGAAAAATAATGGCATAAAAATGTAATGGCGTAAAAATGTAATGACAAGACAATTAATAGTTGGAAAAATGTAAGAAATGTACTCCATAGCATTAAGATGAGTCATCTTTGATTCTTTGCAAAGAAAGTTGTTCAATCAAAATTTACTCTTTCGAAAGTCGAATCACTCATGCGTGTCTTTTCTCTTTGGAAACTGAATTTCTGTTTCTGTCAGATAATTTCTTCTTATTTTCCAAATGATGAGATCACACACATTTCTTACTGTAAAGATTAAAGAAGTATCTCAACAACTCTTGAACCTTGCTTTGATTTAAAAGAGATCATTCTGAAGTCTGAAAATCATGTCAATGTGACCTACTTTAAAAAAAAAATAAATGAATATGCCATATAAATAATCCACTCACATTTTATTCAAAATCATAACTCAATAATTTATCATGGAGGGTATGCATAACTGAAAGAAGTAGATTCAATGAATTAACCTCTTTTATTTAAATCAAGAAAGGAAGTATACGAATATCACAGGATTGAAAACTCAAAGAGATACTCATCGAAATCAAAATTTGCCCCAGTATGGGGTCTTGGTGAAATCGGACTTGCCCTATCAAGTAGGTGCCTACGTATCCTCGAAGAGGAATACCAGTATGGGGTCTTGGTGAAATTGGACTTGCCCTATCAAGTAGGTACCTACGTATCCTCGAAGAGGAATCAAAGCCCACGTAGTTCGGGATGAAAAATTCAGAAGTCACATAGAACGAATGATTTTGCCCTAGTTGTAGTTCTGTGATATCCAACTTTATTGATTCTCATATTGCTTTAGATCAGACTTCCACTTGACTGAGACGTCGTTTATCCTTCTGATATTGAAATGCATAACTCTTGCTTTCTTATATGCTGAGTTTCTTCCCTTATCTCAAACAACCATTTCATTCTTGGTCAATTCTTTTATTCTTGCACAAACACTCTTGCAGGCTCAAACTTGCATCTAGATTGCCTTTTTAGGTTTTCAATCTTGCATGCCCTAATTTTTGCCTAAATTGCCTTTTCAGTTTTTCAATCTAGCGGGCGTTTTTTTTTTTTTTTTTTTTTTACGAATAATATTTTCTGACTGCGTCAGAATTTATCGGCTTAGCCAGCTCTTTCCCTTCCATATCTGTGAGAATCAAAGCACCTCCGGAGAATGCTTGTTTGACCACGTATGGGCCTTGATGAGTTGGGGCCCATTTTCCCCGTGCGTCTTCTTGATGAGGCAAGATTTTTTTCAACACCAAATCTCCCGGTTGAAACTCTCGAAGTCGAACCTTTTTGTTGAATGCTCTGGCCATTCTTTGTTGATATAACTGTCCATGACAAATAGCAACTAATCGTTTCTCCTCGATCATATTCAGTTGCTCATATCTGACCCGTGCCCATTCTGATTCTTCTAGATCAGTTTCCATCAAGACTCGAAGAGAAGGGATCTCTACCTCTATAGGAGTAACAGCTTCCATACCATATACTAGAGAATACGGCGTTGCCCCAGTCGACGATCGAACCGCTATACGGTAAGCATGCAAGGCAAAGGGAAGCATTTCATGCCAGTCTTTATAGGTCACGACCATCTTTTCCACTATCTTCTTGATATTTTTGTTTGCGGCTTCTACTGCTCCATTCATCTGAGGCCTATATGGCGAAGAATTATGATGCTTGATTGCGAACTGTGTGCACAACTTTTGTATATCCGCGCCATTCAAATTCAAACCATTATCAGTGATGATTTTCTCTGGTTGCCCATATCGACAAATGATATTCGTCTTCAAAAATTTAGCAACTATCTTCTGAGTCACTTTCGCATAAGAAACAGCCTCTACCCATTTTGTGAAATAGTCAATTGCTACTAGAATGAAACGGTGTCCATTGGATGCTTTCGGATTGATTGGACCGATGACATCAATTCCCCACATAGAAAATGGCCAAGGGGTTGTCATACTGTGCAACATGGACGATGGTACTTTAGTGCGATCGGCATAGATTTGACACTTGTGACACTTTCTAACATAACTGATGCAATCTCTTTCCATTGTTGTCCAGTAATAACCCGCTCTTAGAATTTTTCGAGTCATCATATGACCGTTTGCATGAGTAGCGCATATTCCTTCATGAATAGCACTCAAAATGCGATTAGCCTCTTTAGCATCCACACATCGTAAAAGTGCTCCGTCATGACTTCTTTTGTATAAAATCTTTCCACTCAAAAAGAATCCCAATGCCAGACGTCTGATAGTCTTCCTATCATTTTCATTAGCGCCAACTGGATATTCTCTAGACTTAATATATTGCAGGATATCATAGTACCAAGGGTGACCATCCGGTTCTTCTTCCACATTAGAACAATAAACTGGTTCTTCCTCTGACTTCACCTGTATTGGTTGCACCATTACTCCACAATCAAGCTTAGTCATTACTGCTAGTGTAGCCAAAGCATCTGCAAATTGGTTCTTGTCGCGAGATAAATGAGAAAAGGTGATGTCTTCAAATTTCTTGATTAACCGAGTCAAATATTTCTGATACGGAACCAATTTTGAATCCTTGGTTTGCCATTCTCCAGTCACCTGATAGATAATGAGAGCAGAGTCTCCAAAAACATCCAAGGTATCAACTTTTAAATCCAAAGCTGCTTGTAGACCTCTTACACAGGCTTCATATTCTGCTATGTTATTAGTGCAATCAAAATCCAATTTAATGGCTATAGGGAATTGTTTTCCTTCCGGTGACATTATCACGGCTCCTATTCCTTGCCCGTGCACATTCACCGCACCATCGAAGTACATCTTCCACCTTACTTCTTCTTTTTCATCATCTTTTTCGACTACGAGAACGTCTTCATCAGGAAACTCAAATTTCATGGGTTGATAATCGTCTACAGGATTTTCAGCTAAATAATCAGCAATTACACTTCCTTTGACAGCCTTCTTTGTCACGTACACCACATCATATTCTGAAAGGACAATTTGCCACTTAGCTAGTCTTCCAGAGAGATAGGGCTTTTCAAAAATGAACTTGATGGGATCCATACGAGAGATGAGCCACGTAGTATGGTATAGCATGTATTGTCGGAGTTTACTAGCCACCCAAACTAATGCACAACACGTTTTTTCTATCATGGCGTATCTCGTCTCGTAATCAGTGAACTTCTTGCTCAAGTAATAGATGGCCCTCTCTTTTCTTCCCCCTTCATCATGTTGTCCTAATACACTCCCCATTGATTCTTGAAGCACAGTCAAATACAGAATGAGAGGCTTTCCAGGTGTCGGAGGTACAAGCACTGGTGGGTTAAGCAAATACTCCTTGATTCTATCAAAAGCTTCTTGACATTTTTCGTTCCACTCTCCAGGATTATTCTTCCTCAGCAATTTGAAGATGGGTTCACAAGTGTGAGTAAGATTTGAAATGAATCTGGCTATGTAATTAAGCTTCCCTAAGAAACTCCGTACTTCTTTTTCTGATCTTGGGGATGACATCTCCCGAATTGCTCGAACTTTATATGGATCTACTTCAATTCCTTTCTCGCTAACGATAAACCCTAACAATTTACCAGAAGTCGCACCGAAAGTGCATTTGTTTGGGTCCAATCTTAGCTTATATTTTCTTAACCTCTCGAACAATTTTCGAAGCACATTCACATGGCTTTCTCCTTGTCTTGACTTCGCCACCATATCATCCACATAAACCTCGATTTCTTTGTGTATCATGTCATGAAAAAGTGTGACCATGGCCCTCTGATAGGTAGCTCCTGCATTCTTCAACCCAAATGGCATTACCCTATAACAATAGGTACCCCAATGTGTGATGAACGTAGTCTTCTCTTTATCTTCATCAGCCATTGGAATCTGATTGTACCCCGAATACCCATCCATGAAAGAATACCGGTGATTTTTGGCCGTGCTGTCCACAAGCACATCTATGTGTGGCAAAGGAAAATCATCTTTCGGACTGGCTCTATTCAGATCCCGGAAATCTACGCACATTCGTACTCGACCATCCTTTTTAGGTACTGGAACTATATTGGCAACCTATTCCGGATAAGTTGATACTTCTAAGAAACCAGCCTCAATCTGCTTATTCTTTAACCCAAATGGCATTACCCTATAACAATAGGTACCCCAATATGTGATGAACGTAGTCTTCTCTTTATCTTCATCAGCCATTGGAATCTGATTGAACCCCGAATACCCATCCATGAAAGAATACCGGTGATTTTTAGCCGTGCTGTCCACAAGCACATCTATGTGTGGCAAAGGAAAATCATCTTTCGGACTGGCTCTATTTAGATCCCGGAAATCTACGCACATTCGTACTCGACCATCCTTTTTAGGTACTGGAACTATATTGGCAACCCATTCCGGATAAGTTGATACTTCTAAGAAACCAGCCTCAATCTGCTTGATCACCTCTTCTTTTATCTTGCTAGACATTTCAGGCCTCATTCTTCTCAACTTTTGCTTGACTGGCTTGCAATCTGAATATAGCGGAATCTTGTGGGACACAATGTTAGGGTCAAGACCAGGCATGTCTTGGTAAGACCAAGCAAATACATCACTATACTCTTTGAAAAGAACAATCATTTCCTCTTTTTCTGGGTTATCGACAATCTTCAATTCTCTTTTCTCATCTTTTGTACCCAGGTTTATGATCTGAATCTCTTCATTATGAGGAAGTATCGCTTTTTCAGCCGACTCAATCATTTTCTCAAATTTACCAGAAAGATCTAAATCTTCATCAGAGCAGTAATCGTCTTCACCCAATGCAATATGAGAATCAAGTATTGGAGACACATGAGCTTCTACTTGAGACATTAGATCTATATTAGCAAGACTCCTGAGAATAAGTTAGAACATAACAATAATTAAGATGAATAGACAAATGGGAAGTGGGTAAGAAAGACAGAAAAAGCAAAAGGATGCCAAACTAAATGAAAACTCCATGACAAATTATTTTATTAAATTTTTTTTTTTTTGAATAAAACATGGTCCAATACATAATAAAGATAAAATTCAAGTGACTTTGGACTTTAGTCAAAAGAAATAAATATGGCATAAACAGATATTACTTAAAGAGGACTACGTCTGGCATTGGCTCAATCTCCCAGTTATTCAATTCTTCTAAATCTCCGCAAAGCCGAATCCCACAATCCTTCTTAGAGCAACCGTCTAGGGTATTCACCATGTGCCTATGATCCACAATTGATGACTCAGTTGATGGCACAAAAGTCTCTAGCAGATGAGGAAGTCTGGTTTCATGGTGTTTTCTTGGCCATCTCAAGAATTCTTCCATGGAAGGCTCATACCCCAACCCCTGTCTACTTTCATTTTCTGTAAGCACAATGGGTTCACTGATACCTTGCAATTTGGTCCCCAAGCCTTTTCCTTTTTGAAATCCATTCTTCTTCATCATTTTTTCTCATACCCCAACCCCTGTCTACTTTCATTTTCTGTAAGCACAATGAGTTCACTGATACCTTGCAATTTGACCCCCAAGCCTTTTCCTTTTTGAAATCCACTCTTCTTCATCATTTTTGCCACAACTTGATTAATTTCCCCTTTCTTTGGTAAATCTTTATTATCATGCTGGGTTATTTCCAAAAATTGGAAAGAAGACTCCAGCGCTTGTTCCGCTGCTTCAACATATGGTAATGAGCTGGGCTTGCTTACCAGCATCTCTTCCTCTCCTTTAACAATTATCACCCTTCCTCCATTCACATATTTCAGTCTTTGATGCCATGTAGACGGCACCACTCCCGCAGCATGAATCCATGGCCTACCAAGTAACATGGTATAGGCAGGCTCTATGTCCATCACCTGGAAGGGAACATCAAACTTATCTGGTCCGATCTCTAACTGAAGAGAGATATCCCCAAGTACTTCACGCTTTGTTCCATCAAAAGCCCTTACCACCATACTACTTTCTCGTATACGAGACGCATTAACCAGTAATTGCATGAGGGTAGAATAAGGTAGCACATTCAGCGCAGACCCATTATCAATTAAAACTTTAGCTACAATATAGCTATCGCACTTGAGTGTGATATGAAGCGCCTTGTTGTGAGCACTCATACCAGGCATCAGCTCTTCTTCAGAAAAAGAGATTGTGCTAAAGTTTTTGATAAAATTTACCATCCCTCCAAATTTCTCTACGGTTATATCTGGCCGTACATAGGCTTGCTGTAAGAACCTTTGTAATGCTTGTCTATGACATTCAGAGCTCATGATAAGAGACAATAATGAAATACAAGCAGGAGTTTTCTTCATTTGTTCCACTATATCGTACTCACTTTGTCTCATTATCTTCAAAAATTCTTCTTCTTCCTTATTTTCTCCTTGAGTATCCTTCTTGGCTAAATCTGACTCTCTCTCATTAGCCACGACTTTTCCTTTCTCCTTTCTTTGGTGTTCTATCTCCTCAGGCAAGTAACATCGTCCACTTCTAGTCAAACCACTAACCCCTATCACATTGGTGATCGTATCTGATTCTTCTTTTTCTTCTTTTTTTTCTATGCAACTCCTTGGATTTTCTTCTTTAGTGTTTACTATTTTTACTCCGTAATTCCAGGGTACAGCATTGTTGCTTTCATAAGAGAACGGTGCAGGCACTTGAATGACCAACTCTGGCTGAGCTTGGCTAGTTGAGGGATTAGGTAAATTTTACTATTTTTACTCCGTAATTCCAGGGTACGACATTGTTGCTTTTATAAGAGAACGGTGCAGGCACCTGAATGACCAACTCTGGCCGAGTTTGGCTAGCTGGGGGATTAGGTAAAACTCTAAGGACAAAAGGTTTGACCCCATGTTGTTCTTCTCCAGTCATGTTGATCTCCTTCTGATTCCCCTCACTTCTCCTCTCAAACCTTAAAACTCCTAAAGTCATCAGCTTCTGAACTCCACACTTGAATTCCCAGCACCTTTCTATATCATGCCCCATACTCTGGTGATGTTCACAGAAAGAATCCACATCATATTGATCATCCTTTTTTATTGGCCTAAAAGGACCTTTCAAACTGCATCCAGCTGACCTCAGTATTTCTCGTATTAACCTCATAGGAGTCTTTATCTGAGTAATCTTTCGGATTTCCCCAACTCCTTCAAGTATTGCATTAATCATTGGTCTCGCTTCATGGTTAGGCAAAGGATTATTGTTTACATTAGGCCCTTTCCCAATTTCTTCAATTTTGATCACGCCTTGCTTAATCAAATTTAACACAGCAAACTTAAACCCCGGACAATCTTCAATCGAATGTCCCACAATACCTCGATGATAATCACACTTGAGACTTGGGTTATACCATTGAGGGAATGGTGGCTGAATTGGTTGTATAGGCTTAGGAGCTATCGCATGAGCCTCACACAATTGTTTGAACAATTCAGCTCTAGTAATAGGAATGTTTGGAAACGGTTCATCTCTTTGTAAAGGACGTGGCTGGTTTCTATACCCCTGGTAATTTGGCCTGAATGGTGGTCTTGATACCGGGAAACTTGGAGGTGTATTATGGTAAGTGGAAACGAAGGGTGCTTGAGGATGTTGGTGATTTGGTATGGATTGGGGATAAGCTGAAGGGATAGCATTAACAGAATATGATGGTGGAAATGATGGTCTTCTAGGTTGAGGGTATTGGTATGTTCCCGGTGTTTGTATCCAGTTCACTTCTCCTTCCTTCTTTTTTTGAAAACCCGTCTTTTTCTGGCCAAAACTATTACCTTCAGTACTCATTCCTTGTAACTTTCCAGCCTTTACCAGTCCTTCTATTCTTTCCCCCAGCCTTGATAATATCAGCAAAATCATGGAAGGGACAACCCGCCATCAACTCCAAATACGGAGATTTCAATGTATCTAGAAAAATGGAGCATAATTCAGAGTCAATGAGCGGAGGTTGAACTTCGGAAGCCAAGATCCTCCATTTCTGGGCATACTCCCTGAAAGATTCATCTTTCTTCTGCATGTTCTTCAATTGCTCTCTTGTAGGAGCAGTATCATAGTTGAACTTGTACTGCTTTAGAAATGCATCTGCTAAATCCGCCCAACTCCTTATCCTGGTGCGGTCTAAATTCATAAACCAATTATAAGCAGCACCAGTGAGACTTTTTGGAAAGAAATGAATCAACACCTTCTCATCTTCCTCTATAGCGGCCATTTTCGTAATATAAGATACCAGATGAAACTTCGGGTTACCAGTACCATCATACTTCTCAAACTCAGGGAGCTTAAAATCTCTAGGAATTGACACTCCCAGAGTAAGACGTAATTGCTTGACTCCCACAGCCCCGAATGAACTAGTTCCTTCCATAGCTCTAATCCTCTCCTCTAAAGTCAACAATTTCTCTTTTTGTTTTTCTTTTTCGCACTCCTCAGATTCTTTCTCAACATGTATGGTCACTGGTGGATTCTGGGTGGGCACATTAAAAACAGAATGAGTGATCGGTGAAGTGTAAGTGTATACGTTTCCCATGTGTCCACTTGGATTAAAGGAAGTCTCTGTGGTAGGCTTTGCTTTAGGTAAGGAGGCGGTGAATCGAAATTCAGGTGGTTGGGTAGTAGGTGGGATAGTGGAATTAGGGTTCAATCCCTGGGCTGCGGGTGTCATTAGATGAGGGGGCATGCCCCAAATGGGATTGAATTGAGCTTTGGTAACATTTTGCTCATGAGCAGGAAAAGTCAGTAGTGGTGCTACTTGGGATATGGGGAGAAAGTCAGAATGACTCGGGCCTTCAGCTGTCCCTTTTAGCTTCAAACTCTCAACAAGTAAACTCCTTATCTCATTCATCTGTTCCTTCATCCCATCCAACTCAACTCCTAAATCCCTCTCTGGTTCCTGAGTTCCATCCATGATAGTAACAGTCCTAGATCTGAGTCCGATTGATCTTTTCACAGAGCCTTTTTGATTGAACCGCGCTTTCTTTGCAGGACCAATGATGTCTTAATCCCCTTATGGACGATAAAAATGAAAAGAAAACATAAAGAATAAATGAATAAAAATGAAAATAATAAAAAGATTTCAGCAATCTCTTAAGAAGACAGATTGTTAATATGGCTTGGACGAGTCCTTTAAGCGATCAATTTTAAAATTCATCTTCTTCACAATTACTTTCATGGGATACGAATCTTATTTTTCGGCAGGAACTTTGGTTCCTTACGGAAAAATATGACAATGATAATATTCGCGAATGTTTTGACATTACGAGAAAAATTATCGCATACAACTAACATGAGAGATTGGTCCAATGAAAACAAAGCACATTTCATTAATGATTGTAACTCAAGTACATTAAGAAGCTCATAACTGTGATATGTCATTTAAAATACTCTTGCATTCTTCAAAAAGTTTCTCCAAATCCCTCGTAGGTAATGCAAAAGGAGTCGTGTGAGCTTCGACCTCTTGAACTCTTTGTCTCAGCCTTTCTGCTTTATCATAAGAATTCTCCATCAAATATTCAAAACGCTTCTTCCATTTTTCGGTCTCTGAAGCGTCACCTCCTTTATCCATTTCTTTTTTCTCTTTCAAAAGTTCATATTGCTGCTTCCAAAGTGTCACCATCTCTCTTGCATTTTGAAGAGCATTGCCTAAGCGAGTATTTTGGTGTTCCATGTCTTATCACCTCCTTTATCTATTTCTTTTTTCTCTTTCAAAAGTTCATATTACTGCTTCCAAAGTGTCACCATCTCTCTTGCCTTTTGAAGAGCATTGCCTAAGCGAGTATTTTGGTGTTCCATGTCTTCGCATTAACAACGTAAAAACTCTTTATCTTCTTCCTCTTGAGTTTTCAGTTTTTTCATATTTTGATACCCATTCTCCCAATTTTCCATTTGTTGTTTGTGAACATCTTTTTCTTCTTCCAGATTCTCTTCTAGCTCTTCAATCTTTGCTTTAAGACATCCCATCTGCTCAAGTCTGTGTTTCGCCACTTCTCTTACCTCATGGATTTGTCTCTCCATTTGTTCAATTTGCTTCGATGAGGCACTTTGAGCGACGTCTTGGTATTTTCTTTTTTCTTTCTCTGCTCTTACTACGACCTCTTTGGCTTTCTCTCGGACCCAAGTACCATACAAAGTAATTGCCTCATCAGTATCGAAGCACGGGTCTTCTTGTCGGAATGATAATTTTTCCCAAGCCTTCTTGACCTTGTATAAGTTATTTTCACTCCCTTGAGAATCGTACTCGAACTCCATTTCAACAAGTCCTTTAGTGTAAGGAATGTATTGTAGGTGTTCGAATTGCCTCAAGACTAGTGTAGGCGTGTAGGCCACACAACCTCGAGTACCCATCAGTGGCACATATGAAAAATCTCCACAACGAATCAATATGTCATGCCCTTTAGACCAATGAGAACGCCATGTAAAATTTCCTTCATCAATACCAATATAACAGTTCAACCAAAAATCTCGATCCTCCTTCACAATTTTCAATTCAGTAAATTTCCTTATGAACTCCATCCCAAAGCCAAAATTGGTCAATCGTGGATTATTTTTTCCTTGAACATGGTAGAAGAGCCAGATGAATAAAAGTTGTAAACAACATTTGATTTTACCTTCACCTTTCCTTCGACAAAAATTGAGAGCTCCAAATGTGTCAGCCAATATGGCGGGTACTGGATTAATCTT
>QAOA01008487.1:0-66550 GCA_003255065.1 Cercis canadensis
AGAGAGTAAAATAATGTTCACCATACAAGTAAACAACCCTCAAAGCCTACCATAAGTTGCATGCCAATGAATTGGTAGGCTTATGATTGCTACCATTCGGATACAGTACGGAAGGAGGGCCCTAACTTGGGGCAACTTCGGTCTGGAAAATTTGTCATAATATACTAATTGAACAGTTGTTGAACCTCCACAGATTCACCCATTTAAGATTCCTATGCTTGTTCATATAAGACTCACTATAGAGGGCCCAGGCTTGGACCAATTTTTTATATGGGAGGTGCTATGCTACACTCTTTGAAAGTGACGTTTACAAAAAAGTGCTAGTCTTAGCATCCTTGGACCATACAAAAAAATTTATGAAAAATTTGAAAGTTACATTGCTTGTAATAGAAAACCATGTGCAGCATTTTTCATACGCCAACGTGCTGCATTTTGTGGACATTAAATGGAGTTAAAAAGTTTGGCTCTTTTTGTGGCTCTGTAGCCGTGCCCCTGCCTATGCCTATGCCTATGCCTATGCCTATGCCTATGCCTATGAGTGTGAAGTAAAGAAGACATTTTCAGAAAGTGCAATTAATATGGGTGGTTGCAAGAAGTCCATATAAGGGGGCCACAAGTCATTTAGGATAGAGAAATCAAGCAAAACACTTGTCCGAAGCTCTTGCAGTTGGAATTTTGGAGTATTTTCATAAAAAAAAAATATTTTTACTAAATTAAGGTTTAATGTTTTTAATTTGACAAGAGTTAAATGAAGGTTAAGAGCCTAAAAGGTATAACATTAAGGTTATTATATAGTCATAAAATATTATAATAAAGCTTTTATCATTCACATATAATGTCTATTTTAATTAAGGTATAATCATCATATATTTTATATTCATTTTATGAGTGATCAATGTGGAGATTATTGTATGTTTTTTATGTTCAATAGCCTAATTAATGGTTCCGTTACTTGTCTACAAAAACATGCTATTGTTACTTTAGGTTTGGAACGTATATAGATAAAACATATATTTACTTTTAAAATTTAATTTAATTTAATTTTAAAAGTAGAGAAATATGGATCAAACTGGCTTATAATTAAGTACACACATGATAATAAGTTCAAATAATTGTTTATAATATATATTAAGGTTCTAGTTTTGACTTTTAATTTCTCGAAGATGCTACTTACACATTATTTTTCTCTCTAACAAATAAAGACCAATATAAATATTTGCATGTAAGATTCAACTAGCACCTAAATTGCATTGTGTAAATCAGTACACGTCTTAGTATGTGGGACTTCTGAGTTTGAATACTTGGACTTATTAAACTTTTTCTATATATTAAATTTAAAGAGTAAATTTGATCCACTCTTAAATGTACAATTTTATACACTATCACTAAAGTCAACGGGAGTTGATTCAATTGATAAGGATTAAATTACTTCACTTGTAAGGTTTAGGTTCAAATCACACTAAGAATAATTCTCATTTGGAAATTATATCAAAATCTTCGCAACAAATTCTCCTAGAAAGATAAGGTAAATATTGCTCACTTTTAATGTGGGTGTTTCTATCATACACCAACTTGACGTCACATTAAGTGATTTTTTACATTTTTTTTATCTAAATTATATCATACAACATAGTTAATATAATCTAAATTTTATTAAATTTATATCTGAGCTATATAGAAAAAAAGTTTCAAAAAAATCTAGTAAAATTNCTATATAGAAAAAAAAGTTTCAAAAAAATCTAGTAAAATTTATATTTTGTCAACTATATCAATTTGACATAATATAACTCAAATTCCATAAACATTGAGATGTGCCTTATGTCGCATTCCATAAGTGTAGGATATAAACACTCTTTAATGCGATAGAATAGCAATCACCTTTTATGTATAGTAGGCAAATGCAGGTTTTGGGTGGGACTCACAGTGTGATTTTGGTGTTATTGTAAAAATTTTAAAAAATTGAATCCCTTAGTGTCATTGAAATATCAAAAAGCTCAAAACAATTAACATAATGAGTTTAATAGGGTCAACAAAATTAATTGAATTTTGATAAAATTTGAATATATTTTTTGACACATTTTGTTTTATTGTGCCATTTATTCATTTTATAAAAAAAACTATTTTAACATAAATTGAGTCACTTTATTTTTTGAAGTTTTTATAAAAATATCAAAATTACTTAGTAGATCTTACTTAAACTTACCCAACCAACTAGGTAAGAGAGTAAAATAATACTCATCGTACAAGTAAACAATCCTCAAAGCTTAAGACAAGTTGCATGCCAATGAATTGGTAGGCTTATGATTGCTACCATTCGGATACAGTACGGAAGGAGGGCCCTAGCTTGGGGCATCTTCGGTCCCTAGTTTCTGCATCTCTTCATGTGCTTTCTGCTTCAAAATACGGTTTTTGCAGACTTGTTGCAGACGGGTATAAAGTTTAATTGAATTCAAATCATACAAAATGCATAAACGATAAAGGAAAAATGTTGAAAAATAGTTGACTTAATCTAAATTTTTTTTTGATCTAGTTAGGTTCAATTTTTTTTTTAACTATATTAATGTGTGACTATATTAAGTTATTTGAAATTTTTATAATTATATACCAAAATCTTGGCAGCAAATTCTCCAAAAAAGATAGGATAAATATTGTTCAAAGTGGAGAAGTGTGGATCAAACTGGCTTATAATTAAGTACACACATGATAATAAGTTCAAATAATTGTTTGTAATATATATTAAGGCTCTAGTTTTGACTTTTAATTTCTCAACTAGATGCTACTTACACATTATTTTTCTCTCTAACAAATAAACACCAATATAAATATTTGCATATAAGATTCAACTAGCACCTAAATTGCATTGTGTAAATCAGTACACGTCTTAGTATGTGGGACTTCGGAGTTTGAATACTTGGACTTATTAAACTTCTTTTATATATTAAATTTAAAGAGTATAAATTTGATCCACTCTTAAATGTACAATTCTATACACTAGTAATAAAGTTAATTAACAGGAGTTGATTCAGTCAGTAAAGATTGAATTACTTCATTTGTAAGTAATAAGTTCAAATTACATTGCAAATAGTTCTCATTTGATAAGCAATTTGTAAATATTACTGTAAACTTTCGTTGAAGTATGTGGTATACTCTAACCTTAAAATAAAGTAACTTCTATCCTAAACTTTTTTTATATAGAAAAAATAATACACAATCACTAAACAAAAAATGCCAAGTGATCGCTAAAATGAAAGAGAGTTTTAACCAATAATAAATGATTTTAACTGTTTGGTTGGTATTTTTTTTGGTACAACAGCCATTTATAACCTCTTTTGCCTTGAGATATGAAACCTATTGAAACATCAACTCTACAACAACATAAAATATGATTTTCTTATATGATTTTCTTATAGATTCTATGATTTATTTTAAAATAATTTTTTTTAGAAAGTCATAAACATAAAATGAAGATGCATCACTCTCATATTTTTCTTCCTTTTAGAAAAAGATAAAACAATTAATGAGAAAGTAATTACACAACCTTTTTCTCCCCCCTTCTATCTTCTTATCTTCTCATCCAGAGTAGATTATTGACCTGTGGAGAAGAAAAGAGAGAGAGATACAACTATTCGATCGATTAAGATAAATCATAAACAAATTAAAATCTAACATATTAATTATACCTTACGATATATCAGTTTTGGTTCACAAAAAAGTTGAAGGAACCTAGCTTATAGCCTTGTAAAGCAGACATATAATTCTTGCATGTGAGTTGTGACTTCAGTTTCATTGATTGTTCGCCCCTAAATATGCAAGACATTCTTTTTTTTTTTTCCTTGTAATAATCAGTGACTTCATTGGCTACAGCAATGCCGAAGCAAGGAAAATGGTGAGAGACACAGAAAATGAAGATGAGAAATTAATGAACTTGTTGGCTGTTTAATTAAAGTTGCATATTCAGGGTCGAACAGACAATGAAACAAAGGTCACCTGCTCTAGGAGTGTTTCCTTCAAAAGGATAGCATAGCACGGAAAACCAGAGACCAACCAAGCACTGAAGATGACGATAACGCAGGGAGCATCCCATCCTCTACACTGCATCTATGCTATCCTGCTGTCTTATATAATTGGGATTTGAGGACACGGGTGTATCATTGAGATTTCAGGACACTTACACACACAGCTGGTGCAAATTTAACTAAATAAAATATCATACTCTTACATTGGCCGAGAAATCTGTCCAAGATAGAAAAAAGTTTAAGTGAATCAACTTCTTGTTAAATCTAAACTATATAGCCTGCTTTGCAAGTGTAAAAATGAGGTGAGACGTGAGAGTCGTGTCACTCTAACCACCTACCGTCCAATTTATTATTGTCGGTGGGGGGTATTTGTTTGGCTTTTCTTTTTTAAAAAAAATATTGTTTTGGAATTTAACATCAAAACGAATTTGAAAGGAATTTTAAGGTAATATTAAGAGTTTCAACTTTTTTAGAAATATCAGTAGTCAAGGTATACCAGAGCTCAAGCAGAACTTTTTTAGAAATACCATTAGTCTCACACTAAAATGTGGGAACCACCTTATGGGAAATTAAAAAAATATAAAATACTTTTTATTTTGGTTTAATTATTATTTTTATCCCTTTATTTTGTGAAAATCAATGTTTTATTTTCCTATATTAAAATTAAATAATTTNTTTATTCCCCTATATTAAAATTAAATAATTTGATCCTCCTATTTAAGTTGCCCATTTAATTTTTCTATCAGTTAGCCATTTTTAGTGTGAGACTAATATTTGTTCAAACTTTGACATGTTTTGACTACTTGTATTTTTAACGGATTTTGAACTTTTGACATTATCTCAGGATTCACTTTCACATAGAAGTAAGTTTATCAATTGAGCTAGACCTCGTGATTATATATTTTTCTTAAGGAGAAAACTTAGATAAGGTTTCTTAAGTGCTTATGGTGTTATTTCCTTATGAATATATAACACGTGTATTACTTTTTACACCTTAGTGTTACCTCACATGTATTAAAACATTTTGTTAAACGGTGTTAATAAATACAATAGAATTCATGAAAAAAAAAAAAGTACAACAATTGTGGTTGTCTTCATCCCACCCTTGGTTCTCATGGCTCTTACTCTCAGATTCTTCTAGTCCCACTGCACAAGAAGAGAGGAGGAGAATTTAGACTTCACAAAGATCTCGAATTCTCCAGGAACACAAACCGATGTCTTTGCTTTCAATAATTTGCTTAATTTTCTCCGTCTCCCTCAAAGAATTCTACCTCGACGATATCACCAAAATGAATATACCCCTTTTCCTTTCCCTCTCAAAGCCAACACTTGAGATCTATCTGTCTTGCTTTTCCAAAAAATCAATGTTTTATTTTCCTATATTAAAATTAAATAATTTGATCCTCCTATTTAAGTTGCCCATTTAATTTTTCTATTAGTTAGCCATTTTTAGTGTGAGAGTAATATTTGTTCAAACTTTGACACATTTTGGCCACTAGTATTTCCAACGGATTTTGAACTTTTGACATTATCTCAGGATTCACTTTCACATGGAAGTGAGTTTACCAATTGAGCTAGACCTTGTGATTATATATTTTTCTTAAGGAGAAAACTTAGATAAAATTCCTTAATTGCTTGTGGTGTTATTTCCCTATGAAAATATAACACGTGTATTACTTTTTACACCTTAGTGTTACCTCACATATGTATTAAAACATTTTGTTAAACGGTGTTAATAAACACAATAGAATTCATGAAAAAAAAAAAAAAAAACACAACAATTGTGGTCATCTTCATCTCACCCTTGGTTCTCATGGCTCTCACTCTCAGATTCTTGTAGTCCCACTGCACAAGAAGAGAGGAGGAGAATTTAGACTTCACAAAGATCTCGAATTTTCCAGGAACACAAACCGGTGTCTTTGCTTTCAATAATTTGCTTAATTTTCTCCGTCTCCCTCAAAGAATTCTACCCCGACGATATCACCAAAATGAATATACCCCTTTTCCTCTCCCTCTCAAAGCCAACACTTGAGATCTATCTGTCTTGCTTTTCCACTGTCGTCGCCGTAGTAGTGTTGATTACCATTGAAACTGCTGCTTCAGACATTAAAGACCCAAAGCTCCATCAAAGTAGACCCAAGCTCTCAGCCAAATTGTGCGGTTCAGTTCTGCTTGGTACGATTTAGAATAAAAATGGATGCTGGTGAGGAAGGCAGATGTGAGATGAGTATGGAATCACCCTATCTTATTAATTGGGCACCACCAAAGAGTCGTGTGCTAATGGGAAAAAACTGAAGAGTTAGGATGTTGTGTTCTAAGAGAGAAGCGGTGAGATAACATAAGGAAGGTAAAGGGAGGATGAGGAGGGGGTGAGGTGTAAAAAATAATACACATGTTATATTTTAATAGGCAAACAGCTTCACAAATATTTAAGGAGCTCTATCTAAGCTTTTTTTTTTTAATCACCTTTTCTTAGCAAATTAACTATAATTAATAATCCAAATTTAGAAAAAAGAAAAAAAAAATTATAAAGGATGGAGGATCGGGAAAGGATGCCTGAGAGAGGGAGAGGAGGAGATGGCATGGCAACCCAGACGGTGGTTCACTGGCAAGCTTTAATAGAGCCAAAGGGTCCAAGATGGGTGTGAATTTCCATTCCATGGCAACGTTGTTTCATCTGATGTTGATGATGCTGATCAGAGATGAAGGCGTTTGTTGATCAGGAAATGAACCAGAATAGGAATGAGAGGGGAAAGGGGTACAAGACCCAACAAAGCAGATTATACTGGGTTGTGGATTAAGGATCTTGAGAAGCAAGAGGAAGCCAACTTGGGTGATTCCCAATTCCCCATTGTTTACATGTTTTTGCTTTGGTTTTTTGTTTTAATCTTGACTTAATAATTAGAGTAATTTGTTTAGAAAAGTGATTAACGAAAAAAAAATTCTTAAATGAAACATCAGCTATTACTGTTATCTATTGAATGACTCATTAATAAAAGGATTAAATTTACAATTTTTATGTAAATTGTTCAATTTTAAAATAAAATACCAAAACGTTTATTTTCAAAAAATAGAATGACCAAAATTATAATTAAATTCTTATTTTAGAAATCAGTTTTGGTCCCTCAAAATACATACATACAATTAGTATAGTCTCTAAACTGAAGTAACACTAAAATTCTTTCAGCAACTAAACTAACTATGCATTTATCTTTCCAGGATAAAAATGAATTTTACTTTAATTTAGGTACATGAATGCAAAGATTTGAACAAAAAAAACCTCCTGCCAACTTACACTCATTCATTATTCATTTTCATTGTAATTTTCCCTTTCACTTTTTGAACTGAGCATATTGCCCTTAATCTATTTATATTATTTGCAATGTCTCTCTATGAAAACTTATGTCTAATCTAATGAACTGTGCATTTTCTTAATCTATTAGTATGGTTCAAAGCCAAAGAAAAAAAAAATCCGTTAGTATGGTTACTGTTGATNAAAAAAAAAAAATCTGTTAGTATGGTTACTGTTGATGACCATGAGCAACCTATACAGGAGGAAGAAGTGCGGTCAGGAGAGGCCAGAGCCGGAGCTCCAGCGCCACCTCCGACGCTCAAGTTAACAAGATTGGGGAAGGGAGTGAGAGGACTCTGAGAGAAAAAAAAAAAAAAAAAAAANAAAAAAAAAAAAAAAAAGCCTCTGAAACTAAAAAGAGCATGAGGTCTAGAAAGAGTGAAGGAGAGTGTATACCTTAACAAGGGTATTTTGGTCTTTTCACTGTAGCAATGACAATGAGTTTATTAAGTATTAACAGTTACGAACCTAGGATATCATCATTCATCTTTCAATTTGGGCTCAGTTTGATGATGATAGTTTTTTTTCTTTCTGTAAATTCCATATGCTGCTACATAATCCTTCAATTGTGAGATTAGTCTATATAGATTACAGGAATTCGTAGGCAAAGTCCTGCTCCTAGTTGATTAGTGCCTTGAACTGCCTAACTCTTGATTACTTTGAACGTGGAGTGACAACAAAGTTTTCCTACGTTTTCTTTTTATCTTTACTTAATTACTAGTGCCAAGCCTGCGCATTGCACTGGCAGGAAAAGCAGTTTGAGAAAGAGAAAATCATTCCGGGCAAGTATAGCATTCACAGATATTTGGAGAAGATTATTCTGCACCAGTACAACATTCATATATGTGCACTCGCAGAGAATGGCCTCTCAATTAGAAATGTTTAGGGGATTTCTCTCCTTCATTTTTCCGCTGAAGTATGTTGGAAATGTCACATGCCAAGCCAGTACCAAATGGCCTAAAAGACTAACCTAAGTTATCTTAGTTGTCAAATTTTAGTGCTTAAATAGTACCATTCAATCTTCTACATATATGATGTGGGACTTGATGCAACACAATCTCCTTGATGATTATTGATTAGAATTGTCAATTTTTGACTTAGCCCACGGGTGGGTCCTAATAAAGAGGGCTAAAACAGGTTTTGGATTTAATTTTTCATTCATTTATTTATTTTTGGGATTTATAATTAATTATCATTAATTGTTTAAATTTTGATTTAATTTATATTCCAAAAAAGACATGAGCTTTTTATTTTCTTAGAGAAAATATTTTCTTATTACTTGGTCTTGACTAAATCTGTATTTTACAAATTTGACTAAACTCACTTAATTTTTTCTTGGGGTCATATTTTTGTTTGTAAAAAAAAAAAATGAGATTCATATAATATTTAATGATATATAAGTCATATATTTTATAGTAGTAAAAAATGGTAGGAAAATTTTATATTTTTAATAAGGGTAACTTTGTTAAATGATATATATAACCATTAAATCTCAATAAAATTTACCAAACCAAAATCTGTAAAGAGTGGAACGAAAATTTTGTCAAGCTACATCATATCTGATACAATTGGTCGCAGCACTGCTAAGTGCATTGCTAATTGGTCTTTATTCTTTATTGTTCAAGTACGAAACAATAAGGAAACACATCAACAGAAAGAAAATTGTTGATGGTGAAATATTAGTAAGGAACTGTTATGGCACCACTTGCGGCTGCACGTTGCTTGTAATAGAAAACCATGTGCAGCATTTTTCATACGCCAACATGCTGCATTTGGTGGGCATTAAATGGAGTTGAAAGTTTGGATCTTTTTGCAGCTCTGTGAGCCGTAGCCGTGCCGTTGCATATGAGTGTGAAGTAAAGAAGACTTTTTCAGAAAGTGCAATGAATATGGGTAGTTGCAAGAAGTCCATATAAGGGGGCCACAAGCCATTTAGGATAGAGAAAATGAAGCAACACACTTGTGCGAAGCTCTTGCAGTTGGAATTTTGGAGTATTTTCATAAAAAAAAAAAAAAAATTTACTAAATTAAGGTTTAATGTTCTTAATTTGACAAGAGTTAAATGAAGGTTAAGAGCCTAAGAGGTATAACATTAAGGTTATTATATAGTCATAAATTATTATAATAAAGCTTTTATCATTCACATATAATGTCTATTTTAATTAAGGTATAATAATCATATATTTTATATTCATTTTATGAGTGACCAATGTGGAGAATATTGTATGTTTTTTTTTTTTTTTATTTTTTTATGTTCAATAGCCTAATTAATGGTTCCGTTACTTGTCTACAAAAACATGCCTTTTTTTTTAGGGGAAAGACATTCTATTGTTACTTTAGGTTTGGAACGTATCTAGATAAAACATATGTTTATTTTTAAAATTTAATTTAATTTAATTTTAAAAGCGGAGAAGTGTGGATTAAACTGGCTTATAATTAAGTACACACATAATAATAAGTTCAAATAATTGTTTATAATATATATTAAGGTTCTAGTTTTGACTTTTAATTTCTCAACTAGCTTGTCCTATCTAATAAAAAAAACTTTCGATCAATTAATTAAAGAAGCTCTGAACTATCAAGAACCAACTAAATTTGAAAGCTTATTACATAAGGCTGAAAAATAATTTTCTTATCAATCTCATAAAAGCAATGCTACTTACACATTATTTTTCCCTCTAACAAATAAACACCAATATAAATATTTGCATATAAGATTCAACTAGTACCTAAATTGCATTGTGTAAATCAGTACACGTCTTAGTATGTGGGACTTCTGAGTTTGAATACTTGGACTTATTAAACTTCTTCTATATATTAAATTTAAAGAGTATAAATTTGATCCACTCTCAAATTTACAATTCTATACACCATTACTAAAGTCAATGGGAGTTGGTTCAACTAATAAAGATTGAATTACTTCACTTGTAAAGTTTAGGTTCAAATCACATTGCGAATAATTCTCATTTAGTAGGTAATTTGTAAGTATTATTATAAACTCTCGTTGAATCATGTTGTATACTTTGACCTTAGAATAGAATAACCTCTCATCATCTTAAACTTTTTTTGTATAAAAAAAAAATACCCGATCACTAAACAAAAAATGGCAAGTGATCGCTAAAATGAAAGAGATTTTTAACCAATAATAAATGATTTTAATTGTTTGGTTGGTATCTTTTGGTATAACAGCCATTTATAACCTCTTTTGCCTTGAGATATGAAACCTATTGAAACATCAACTCTACAACAACATTAAATATGATTTTCTTATAAATTCTATGATTTATTTTAAGATAATTTTTTTTAGAAAGTCTATTGTGAAAAATCCTAACGCAAGTACACGTTATCGTTTCTAAGTAATAAGATGAGAGTGAATTATCGTTCCCACGAGGACTAATGTTATCAACTACCGAAATTGGGTTAATCTTAATTTTATCTAATCAATAGGTATGGAGAATTTCACGATAGAACTTTTGAATAAATTGAAAATAAACTAAGACAGATAAAATGACAATTTAATCAAGAGAGAAAAGCCTAGGATTCTAATTTCACCATAATTAATCCCGGTTTTCATTCCTCATGTCATTAATATCGATTTATCTTCCTAATCGCTAATCAAGATTTCCTAATTCATTCACTAGCTTCTCCGAATGTCTAGTGAAAATATCTCTAATTATTAACCTTGTATATTCCTATATGAGTTATAATAATTACAAATTCATTAGGTTCTATGGATCTCTTAATTGATTACACAGGTCATGGAGGTATATTCCTATCCTATATGCAACCTAGACATTTATCTCAATGAACTAGACACACAAATCTCCTTCTGGTCTCATTGTGATTAACTAATCAACTAATTAATGACCAGTAAATTAGAAGCACTAAGAATGAGGATGAATGCTTAATTAGAAAAAGATAAACCTCAAATTAATTTTATAAGAAACTACAACCGTTCATAATTAGGCTACATCATAGCCTTAGAGAGGAAATTAGTTCATAGCAGAAGGTAAGAACATGGAAAAGTAAAATCTAGTCATAATTGAAAGAGCAGAAGAATAAAACTCTGTGATGAAGTCTGAATTAGCTCCACAAATCTCGTCTTCAATTCTTGTTTTGCCTCAGTTTTGCTCTCCAAGACATCCAGATCAAAAGTCCTTAATAATTCCTAAAAGTCACTATTTATACTCCTCAACAAAAGCCCAAAAAATTAGGAAATAAAGTCACATTTTTAAGAATTCTCGCTCGGGCGCTGTGGCTATTGAGTTTGAGTGCCGCATGCCTTACTCTCTGTACAAAGTACCAAAATCTTCACAAACGGGTGTTGCTGCTCTGCTTTTCAAGCGCTGTGGCGCTTGCTCTCGAGTTAGAATGGTTAAGACAGAGGCCTTGGGCGCTGCGGCTCTTCTTTTCAAGTGCAGCAGCTCTTGGTCTCTGTTTGGAGGGCTAGAAAACTCGTCACGCACGCTGCTGCTCTGCTTTCCAAGTGCAGCAGCTCTTGAGCTTTGTTGGGTGCTTTTTAGATTGATGCTACAAGGGCAACAACTCTTGTTTTCGAGGGGAGCAGCTCTTGTTTTCTGTCCTAACTCTTCCCAAATTTCCATTTCCTTACTTTAAGATATGAAACCCATAAATTTTCATTTAAACCTAACACAAACAACTCATTAGATGGTAATAAATTTCAATAAACAACCAAATAGTTAAGTAAAAGATACCTAAAGAGTGGATATAAAACCCACTCAACAAAGTCATCAATATAAAATGAAGATGCATCACTCTCATATTTTTTCTTCCTTTTAAAAAAAGATAAAACAATTAATGAGAAAGTAATTACACAACCTTTTTCTCCCCCCTTCTATCTTCTTATCTTCTCATCTAGAGTAGATTATTGACCTGTGGAGAACAAAACAGAGAGAGATACAACAATTCGATCGATTAAGATACAATCATAAACAAATTAAAATTTAACATATTAATTATACCTTACGATATATCAGTTTTGGTTCACAAAACAGTTGAAGGAACCTAGCTTGTAGCCTTGTAAAGCAGACATATAATTCTTGCAAGTGAGTTGTGACTTCAGTTTCATTGATTGTTCGATCCTAAATATGCAAGACATTCTTTTTTTTTTTGTTTCCTTGAAATAATCAGTGAGTTCATTGGCTACACTAATGCCGAAGCAAGGAAAATGGTGGGAGACACAGAAAATAAAGATAAGAAATTAATGAACTTGTTGACTGTTTGATTAAAGTTGCATATTCAGGGTCGAACAGACAATGAAACAAAGGTCACCTGCTCTAGGAGTGTTTCCTTCAAAAGGATAGCANTTTTTTTCCTTGTAATAATCAGTGACTTCATTGGCTACACCAATGCCGAAGCAAGGAAAATGGTGGGAGACACAGAAAATAAAGATAAGAAATTAATGAACTTGTTGACTGTTTGATTAAAGTTGCATATTCAGGGTCGAACAGACAATGAAACAAGGTCACCTGCTCTAGGAGTGTTTCCTTCAAAAGGATAGCATAGCACGGAAAACCAGAGACCAACCAAGCACTGATCCCATCCTCTACACTGCATATATGCTATCCTGCTGTCTTATATAGTTGGGATTTGAGGACACAAGTGTGTTATTGAGATTTCAGGACACGGTACAACGCAGCTGGTGCAAATTTAACTAAATAAAATATCTGGCTGAGAAAAACTGCAAGATAGAAAAAAGTTTAAGTGAATCAACTTCTTGTTAAATCTAAACTATATAGCCTGCTTTGCGAGTGTAAAAATGAGATGAGACGTTAGAGTCTTGTTACTCTAACCACCTTACCGTCCAATTTATTATTGTCGGTGGGGGGAATACTGTTTTGGAATTTAACATCGAAATAAAAGATAGAAAATAACCAAGTTGTGACTTAGTTAGTAAACTGAGTTTTATATGGAATGAATCTTAAGGTAATATTAGAAGTTTGAACTGCATTAGAAGCACCCGTGGTCAGGATATACTAGAGCTCGAGCCATACCAAAGTGAGGGGACCACTTTATGGGAAACCAAAAAAATTTAAAATATTTTTTATTTTGGTTTAATTATTAGTTTGGTCTCCTTATTTTATGAAAATAAACGTTTTAGTCCCCTATTTTAAAATTAAATAATTTGATCCTCCTATTTAAGTTGCCCATTTAATTTTTCTAATAGTTAGCCGTCTAAAAATTAATAGAAATAGATGATGTGTGACTATTTTTTTCTTATATTTTTTTGTTCCTATGAGGTGGTCCCCATATTTTTAGTGTGAAACTAATATTTGTTCAGGCTTTGGCATGTCTTGGCCCCTAGTACTTTCAACGGGTTTCGAACTCTTGACATTACTTTAGAATTTGCCTCCACATGAAATTGAGTTGGCCAATTGAGCCACACCTGGTGGTTATATATATTTTTTAAGGAGAAAATTTAGGTAATGTTCCTTAAATGCTTGTGGTACTGTTTTCTTATGGAAATATAACATGTGTATCATTTTTTACACCTTAGCATTACCTCACATATTAAAACATTTTGTTAAACAGTGTTAATAAACACAATAGAATTCACGGGAAAAAAAAAAAAGAAAAAACACAAGAATTCTAGTCGTCTTCATCCCACCCTTGGTTCTCATGGCTCTTACTCTCAGATTCTTCTAGTCCCACTGCACAAGAAGAGAGGAGGGGAATTTAGGCTTTACAAAGATCTCGAATTCTCCAGGAACACAAACCAGTGTCTTTGCTTTCAATAGTTTGCTTAATTTTCTCCATCTACGTCTTTCAACTCAATGCTTTTCTGCTCTCTCGAAGAATTCTACCTTGACAATATTGTCAAAATGAATATACCCCTTTTCCTCACCCTCTCGGAGCCAACGCTTGAGATCTATCTGTCTTGCTTTTCCACTGTCGTCACCATAGTAGTGTTGATCACCATTGAAACTGCTGCTTCAGCCATTAAAGACCCAAAGCTGCATCGAAGTAGACCCAAGCTCTTTTTGTTTCCAAAGGTCAAAGTTTTATTTTTGTTTCCAAAGCACTTTGACCCATTTGAAGTGAGACACGCCGTGTGGGCTATGGCGTGTCTGGTAGGGACACACCGGCAGACCCACAACATGTCTTGTGGACTCCATTGTTTTAATTTTTTTTAATTTTTTAAAAAATATAATATTAAGACAAATAAGTTTAACAGTATGATAAATGTGTAAAAAAAGTTATAGAATATAATATTTGGATCAAAGTGCAAAAGTTGCATGGCTATTTAGCACAAAAAAATNTATAAAGTTTAATTGGATCCAAATTATACGTGCGGGCGCACAAAATGCATAAACGATAAAAGAAAAATATTGAAAAATAGTTGACTTAATCTAAGAAATTTTTTGACCTAGTTAGATTCAATTTTTTTTTTTTAACTATATTAATCTGTGACTATATTAAGTTACTTGAGATTTTTACAATTATATCAAAATCTTCGCAGCAAATTCTCCAAGAAAGATAGGTAAATATTGCTCACTTTTAATGCGGATGTTTCTATCATACACCAACTTGACGTCACATTAAGCGGTTTTTTACATATTCTTTTATCTAAATTATATCATACAACATTGTTAATATAATCTAAATTTTATTGAATTTATATATGAGCTATATAGAAAAAAGTTTTAAAAAATCTAGTGAAATTTATTTTTTGCCAATTACATTAATTTGACATAATATAACTCAAATTCCATCAATATTGAGAGGTGCCTTATGTCGCACCCCACAAGTGTAAGATATAAACACTCTTTAATGCGATACAATAGCAATCACCTTTCATATATAGTAGGCAAATATAGGTTTTTGGTGGAACTCACGGTGCAATTTTGATATTATTGTAAAAAAATTTAAAAATTGAATTCCCTAGTATTATTGAAATATCAAAAGATTCAAAACAGTTAACATGAGTTTAATAGGGTCAACAGAATTAATTAAATTTTGATAGAATTTGAATATATTTTTCAACACGCCAATGAATTGGTAGGCTTATGATTGCTACCATTCGGATACAGTACGGAAGGAGGGCCCCAGCTTGGGGCATCTTGGGTCTGAAAATTTTGTCATAATATAGTAATTGAGCAGTTGAACCTCCACAGATTGACCCATTTCAGATTCCTATGTTTTTTCATGTAAGACTCACTATAGAGCGCCTAGGCTTGGACCAATTTCTCATATATAGTAACAGCACCCTCCAAAAATGTACGCAGTACTTATATTTTACAACAAAAGACAAATATTTATGGCACCATGTTAATTCCTCTTTGAGAGTTTGAGGTAACTTCCGGCTGCACGTTGCTTGTAACAGAAAACCATGTGCAGCATTTTTCATACGCAAACATGATGCATTTGGTGGAAATTAAATGGAGTTAAAAGTTAATTCACTTTGATTAACATATATATGATTACCATATGGTTTTACTGATGAAAGAAGGGCAACTCATTAAAAGAGATGAAGGTACATGATCGGAGGATAAGACATCATCTCAAGGGTACTCTAAGTGGGTAATACCTCCATTTGACTACCAAGGCATGTATTTATACAATGAAAGCTACTTTAAACACCACAGCAAGCAATTTCGAGGCACCATATATGTCAAATATCATTCAAGCATTTCAACAAACACTTGATGGGCATTAAACGAAACACATATTTTCTAAGCTAAACCAAGTATATCATACCTCCAAATGACCAACTTTCAGTCAATAGCACTTAAACATTATATAAGGGTGAGAGAATTACCTTGAAACTGTAAGAATTTAAAGACCCCTTTGTCAATTGAGTTGACTCGGTGTGTGCAAGAATGATAATGGGTGTTCAATGTGAAGAAAAAATGTGGAGTGTGCTAGTATAGAGGGGGCAAAATGGGGAGGGGAGATGAAGAAATGGTGAAAGTGAGTGATTAAAGGAGAAAATTACATGTTTGGAGGTATATGTGTATATGGGTTGATGTGTGTGTGAAGTGAAAAGAAGAAAATGAAGAAGAAGAAGGGGGCGTGGGAATGATGAAGGGAGGAGAAGAGAAAAAAACTTTGGTTAGTGGAGAAATACAAGTAAATACATAAAGTTTTTTGGGCCAAAATACAATTAACTATTTATAGTTAATATTCAGTCATGATATCTAAAACGTACATGTAGCTTAATCTCAGCTATTTAGTGGCCTTTGCACTGGTGCCCATTTTGTGTCATTGGTATTGTAGACTTGACCTTCAGATATACTCCTTTTCGCAAACATGTGAAGATATATAGGTGTCGGGATATTAATTGTGCTTTCCATGTTGACTGAAATTGCAGCAACCAGGGGCTGCATAGAACCAGAGAGGCAAGCTCTTCTCAAGTTCAAAGCAAGCTTCAAAGATCCATCACAATACTAAAGTATGAGTTATATATGAACTATGCAAATCAAACATAACCAGATTTTAAAATTTAAACCTTAGGCAAGCTAGTATCATGAAAATTCAGCGTGAAACTATTCAAACATACCTCAGGCGGCATCCACAAAGGAAGCACAAGAGCTTCTTCTACAAGTCTTTTGGCTTCATTTAGCCCTGCAATATCATCCCATCTCACTGCACGACTGGTTTCTAACACGTCCCTTTCAAGCATTGCAGCCAAGTCAAGATCAGGACCCTCATATTCAGTGTCACCATTCTATACAAAACATACATAGACAAATTGTAACGACACAGCAGTAGATACAATACGTTACATGTTTCTCAAACCACCTAAACAAGGCGTCCTTTTTATTCAGGGACAAGAAAATGCTACATGTTTCAGATGCCATAAGCAATAACAGAAATCTGACAATCAAAGATGCTACACAATTTCATTATAATGAGGAAACCAAAACCAGAAATCTTTGTATTAAAAAATGTTACAACTTGTTTGATTGGCTTTAAACATTCATAGGAATGTGAGACAATGTTTCTTGAGAATCTTTTAATCTCATGTTTGGTTTAAATACAACTTTCTTGGGAATTTGATATTTTTTTCTAAAAATATCCTTATCTATTTTAAGTTTAAAAAAATGATATTACTACCTGTAATTAATGAATGCTTATTTTTAAGAAATTTATGTCTTTGTGAATTTTTTTTATGCTTTTAATTATTTTATGCTTCCCATTTAATTTAATTTAATTTAATTTGTACCCTTCTCATTTATTAGTTGATATTTTATTTGAATTTAATTATTTGATTTTCAAAAAATAAGTAAAAGCAAATAGCAAAAGACACGAAGGAAGAAAGAGAGGATAGAACACGATAGAGAGAAAAATCAGATCGGGGGAAGAAAAAGGGAAGAAGAGAGAAATATTTATAGAGAGAAAAATTTCAGATAAGAAAGAAGGGAGGGAGAGACCAGCGATTAAGAACTAAATAGACAAATTGATTGAAAAAGGAGAATCAAGCAGAAATAGAGAGAAAAATGTGAGGAAGAGGGGAAATTGATGGTGAGGGACAAAGTCTAATCAGCTCAACAACGAAGAAGGAGAAAGCCAAAAACAAGTATTTTTAGTTTTGGGTTTCTGTGTTTTGAGCTCCAATGGTGGCAAAGGGAGAGGGAGAGGGGGCAGTATGAGAGCGAGGTGAGTTTTGAGAAAGATAAAGGTCAATGATGTCTTTTCATATCTAAAAACTTTTCCACAGCCATGGGAATCTTGGATTCTTATCTCCTGTGAGAATGTTTTCATAGGAAGTTAACCAAAAAAATATTCTCGAAAATGGGAATTTTTTTTTTTTTTAAAAAAAGTCTTGTACCAAGAAACTTAGGATTCCCAAGTTGAGATTTCCAAGAACTTAAAAAGAATTCGTTTACCAGACACTCTCTTAGGGTGGAAAAGACAAAATTACAACCTTTTGGCAAATAGGAAGACTAAATTGCTTGAAATTAAAATAAGGAGACCAAACAATTCATTTAGACAAAATAAAAGGACCAAAATTACAATTAAGCATAAATATTACATGAATTTCAGACTTTTTTTTTTTTTTAATAAACAAAAGCTTAAGCCTCTAAAAATTAAGTAAGTTTTGTCAAATTTGCAAAGAAAATATTTAATCAAGACCAAATAGTAAGAAAATGTTTAAAACAAGTACTAGGTAAATATATTATTCATTTCTCTTTCAATTATTTTTATATATACATATATTTTTCTTAGATATTTTGGAGGAAAGGAAGTGGGAAGCTTTCAAAGCTCAAACTTGTCCATTTAGAATAATCTCCACCATCCATTAAGGATATTTGGAATAATCTCCAATATTCATTAAAAAGAAGAGTTAGTATAAATAGGTGAGACTGACAAATAAGAAGGTAGTCTTGTAAACCATTTCTTAATAAGGTCTTGCTTTTGTTTCTTACCAAGATTTCTATCTCATGAGTAAAGCTGACTTTATGTGTGTATATTTTGCCCCCACTAAATAAGAATTCTAAACCAGCCTCATGTCACAAGAACTTGCTACTCTAAATGAAGAAAAAAATGCATTCAACTTTGTATAAGAATCCTAAGTTCCATAACAATAATGATTCAAAAACATATTGGAAAAGCAGAAAACACCATATTACATATTATCAAGAGACTATACTAAGAAACCAAAAAACCCAAATGAAAATTCTCCAAGAAAAGAAAACAAAAACATAAAAGAACGAAAATGCTCAAAAATTGAGACTTGCAGAGTACGCTTCCAGTAGAGTGGCAGAGCTATATATATAGTTTTTTTTTTCTTGGCGCACTTTCTTCTTTATGAGTTTTTTTTTTTTTTTTTTTGGCACTTGAAGAAAGTTAGAAGAATGGAAAGTCCGTTTGAGAATAATTGATAAACTAATATAATTTAGAGTGTATTTGAAACTTGATGTAAATAAAAATAAAAATATTACATTTGAAAGGAAATTACTTATAAATCCTACTAAAATGGTAGAATCTATAAATATCAAATATTTCTCGTAAAATTAAAATCATAAATTGATATATTTGGCTCCAAACATTTTTCGTAAAAAAATTCATTTGTAAATAAATTGAGTGATAGAAATTTTGATGTTCAAAATAAAGTGTACATGTGAACACAAGTAGTGAGTATTTAAATGACATTTTTATTCCCTTCCTTTTTATAAAAGTATAGATTTATTAGGATGAATCTCCTTATAATTGGGACCATAACTTCATTTCCCTGCATCATCCTTATGTAAACTAAAACACTTGGTTGATGAGTATGTTTTGCAAGTTCTCTTTTGGAGTAGTGCTATATATGTACAAAACTTTGTTATACATGCAATGCACAAACTTAATATGTTAGTAACCGCATCCAATTTGCATGGGGATTATGTTAGCAGCAGTTAGCAACAATCAGAAATCAGTTATGATGAGCTGTCAATTAATTAGGCCAGCTGTAAGTTAGTTACTTAGTAATGTCCAATCTACATAATGTGTACAAGTTTCAAAGTTCTATTCATTGAGCATTCTCTAGTTTCTGCATCTCTTCATGTGTTTTCTGCTTCAGTTTCTACAACTCACAGATTATGGTTAAATATATTAAACCTTCCTTCAAAACCCTAATTTACAGTATGTGGCTTATCTTATTGCAATATCTCTGATTTCCTACTTATGTTGTGTCCTATGGAGAAAATAAAAGCACGAGGTAATTACCTCATAATAATCTTTTGTACTTTTTTCCAAATCATAAAATAATATATTGTCACATCATTAAATAAAAAAACTAAGATAATTTACCAATAATAAATTATTTTAATAATTTTTTTTATACAATGTGGACCAAAATTAAATCCATTGTTAGTAAAAAAAAAAATCTTAGCTATTTTAATGATGTAGCACTCTTTTATTTGATGATAATAAAAAAATTTACATGGATCAAATTTAAACCCTTGACTTTATAGGCATTGTCTTGTAAAAACCAAATTAACTTCTAAACCTCAGCCCAACAAGGCCTAATGCGACCCATATTGTTTATCAAGTTTATTGATTGGCGTAATTTATCAACAATATGTTAGCTCACTGGAAGTAGACTGAGCCGTTTTAGGTCAAAAAGTCACGAGTTTGAATTTTTGGAGTTACACTTGTTGAGATAAATTTACCGATTACTACTCCCGTCATGAAATAAAATGATTATGAAACAAGAGAGAAATGGTGGAGGAGAATAAAATGTAATCAATTTTCGCATCAATTTCAATTGCGAATTAATCACTCTGTACATGTGCAAAAGAAAAGACTAATCAATATGTAACCACGAGAGAAAATGGTTAAAAATTAAAGATTTTCCTTTCCCTGTCCAAATAATTTAAAATTAAGAATTTTTAAAATTTTCATAAATACGGATGATAATTGTAGTTTGGCCCCTGAAAAAAAAGTCATGCCTGTTTTTAAAATTTATAGAAGAAAATTTTGTGACAGTAAAAATTTCATAACTTTACCATATACGGATTAAGATGTACGAATCTTCAGTACATAGGTTCGAGAATTTAGAAAGGCATCAATCAAAAAAAAAATAGAAAGACTTCTGTTGTCTTTTTCAATTTTTTTTCTTCTCTTGTAAGCTTAAACAGGCTTATGGGAATGGGACTGTGGGTAATGTTGGGTGAGATCTGATATTCATCAAAATAAGGCCTCCAACTTATCAAAAAGTTGCATGGCTATTTAGCAACAAAAAATACGGTTTTGGTAGACTTGTTGCAAACGGGTATAAAGTTTAATTGAATTCAAATTATACGTGCGGGCGCACAAAATGCATAAACGATAAAGGAAAAATGTTGAAAAATAGTTGACTTAATCTAAGAAATTTTTGACCTAGTTAGATTCAATTTTTTTTTTTAACTATATTAATGTGTGACTATATTAAGTTACTTGAGATTTTTACAATTATATCAAAATCTTTGCAGCAAATTCTCTAAGAAAGATAGGGTAAATATTGTTAACTTTTAATGCGGGTGTTTCTATCATACACCAACTTGACGTCACATTAAGTGGTTTTTTACATATTCTTTTATCTAAATTATATCATAAGATATTGTTAATATAATTTAAATTTTATTGAATTTATATTTGAGCTATATAGAAAAAAGTTTTAAAAAATTTAGTGCAATTTATTTTTAGTCAACTATATCAATTTGACATAATATAACTCAAATTCCATAAACATTGAGATGTGCCTTATGTCGCATCCTACTGGTGTAGGATATAAACACTCTTTAATGCGATAGAATAACAATCACCTTTCATATATAATAGGCAAATGTGGGTTTTGGGTGGGACTCATTGTGCAATTTTAGTGTTATTGTAAAAATTTTAAAAAATTGAATCCCCTAGTGTCAGTGAAATATCAAAAGATTCAAAACAGTTAACATAATGAGTTTAATAGGGTCAACAGAATTAATTGGGTTTTGATAGAATTTGAATATATTTTTTGACATATTTTTTTTTGTGTCATTTATTCATTTTATAAAGAACTATTCTAACATAAATTGAGTGACTTTATTTTTTAAAATTTTTATAACGATATCAAAATTATTAAGTAGATCTTACTCAAATTTACCCAATTAGGTGAGAGAGTAAAATAATGTTCACCATACAAGTAAACAACCCTCAAAGCTTACCATAAGTTGCATTGCATGCCAATGAATTGGTAAGCTTATGATTGCTACCATTAGGATACAGTACGGAAGGAGGGCCCTAACTTGGGGCAACTTCGGTCTGGAAAATTTGTCATAATATACTAATTGAACAGTTGTTGAACCTCCACAGATTCACCCATTTAAGATTCCTATGCTTGTTCATATAAGACTCACTATAGAGGGCCCAGGCTTGGACCAATTTTTTATATGGGAGGTGCTATGCTACACTCTTTGAAAGTGACGTTTACAAAAAAGTGCTAGTCTTAGCATCCTTGGACCATACAAAAAAATTTATGAAAAATTTGAAAGTTACATTGCTTGTAATAGAAAACCATGTGCAGCATTTTTCATACGCCAACGTGCTGCATTTTGTGGACATTAAATGGAGTTAAAAAGTTTGGCTCTTTTTGTGGCTCTGTAGCCGTGCCCCTGCCTATGCCTATGCCTATGCCTATGCCTATGCCTATGCCTATGAGTGTGAAGTAAAGAAGACATTTTCAGAAAGTGCAATTAATATGGGTGGTTGCAAGAAGTCCATATAAGGGGGCCACAAGTCATTTAGGATAGAGAAATCAAGCAAAACACTTGTCCGAAGCTCTTGCAGTTGGAATTTTGGAGTATTTTCATTAAAAAAAAATATTTTTACTAAATTAAGGTTTAATGTTTTTAATTTGACAAGAGTTAAATGAAGGTTAAGAGCCTAAGAGGTATAACATTAAGGTTATTATATAGTCATAAAATATTATAATAAAGCTTTTATCATTCACATATAATGTCTATTTTAATTAAGGCATAATCATCATATATTTTATATTCATTTTATGAGTGATCGATGTGGAGAATATTGTATGCTTGTTATGTTCAATAGCCTAAATAATGGTTTCGTTACTTGTCTAAAAAACATGCTTTTTTTTTTAGGGGAAGAACATGCTATTGTTAGGTTTGGAACGTATATAAATAAAACATATGTTTATTTTTAAATTTTAATTTAATTTATTTTATTTTTAAAAGTGGAGAAGTGTGGATCAAACTGGCTTATAATTAAGTACACACATGATAATAAGTTCAAATAATTGTTTATAATATATATTAAGGTTCTAGTTTTGACTTTTAATTTCTCAAAGATGCTACTTACACATTATTTTTCTCTCTAACAAATAAAGACCAATATAAATATTTGCATATAAGATTCAACTAGCATGTAAATTGCATTGTGTAAATCAGTACACGTCTTAGTATGTGGGACTTTTGAGTTTGAATACTTGGACTTATTAAACTTCTTCTATATATTAAATTTAAAGAGTATAAATTTGATCCACTCTCAAATGTACAATTCTATACATTATCACTAAAGTCAATGAGAGTTGATTCAGCTGGTAAGGATTGAATTACTTCACTTGTAAAGTTTAGGTTCAAATCACATTGCAAATAATTCTCATTTGATAGGCAATTTGTAAATATTATTATAAACTCTCGTTAAATTATGTCATATACTTTGGCCTTAGAATAGAATAACCTTTCATCATCCTAAACTTTTTTTGTATAAAAAAAAAATACACGATCACTAAACAAAAAATGGCAAGTGATCGCTAAAATGAAAGAGATTTTTAACCAATAATAAATGATTTTAACTGTTTGGTTGGTATCTTTTGGTGTAACAGCCATTTATAACCTCTTTTGCCTTGAGATATGAAACCTATTGAAACATCAACTCTACAACAACATAAAATATGATTTTCTTATAAATTCTATGATTTATTTTAAAATAATTTTTTTTAGAAAGTCTGTTATGAAAAATCCTAACGCAAGTACATGTTATTGTTTCCAAGTAATAAAATGATAGTGAATTATTGTTCCTACGATGACTAATGTTATCAACTACCAAAATTGGGTTAATCTCAATTTTATCTAATCAATAAGTATGGAGAATTTCACGATAGAATTTTTGAATCAATTGAAAATAAACTAAGATAGATAAAATGACAATTTAATCAAGAGAGAAAAGCCTAGGGTTCTAATTTCACCATAATTAATCCCGGTTTTCATTCCTCATGTCATTAATATCAATTTATCTACCTAATCGCTAATCAAGATTCCCTAATTTATTCACTAGTCTCTCCGAATGTCTAGTGAAAAGATCTCTAATTATTAACCATATATATTCCTATACGAGTTATAATAATTACAAATTCATTAGGTTCTATGGATCTCTTAATTGATTATACAGGTCATGGAGGTATATTCCTATTCTACATGCAACCTATGACATTTATCTCAATGAACTAGACACACAAATCTCCTTCCGGTCTCATTGTAATTAACTAATCAACTAATTAATGACCAATTAATTAGAAACAATAAGAATGAGGATGAATGCTCAATTAGAAAAAGATAAACCTCAAATTAATTTTATAAGAAACTACAATCGTTGATAATTAGGTTACATCATAGCCCTAGAGAGAAAATTTGTTCATAGTAGAAGGCAAGAACATGGTAAAGTAAAATCTAGTCATAATTGAAAGAGTAGAAGAATAAAACTCTGTGATGAAGTCTGAATTAGCTCCACAAATCTCGTCTTCAATCCTTGGGCGTTGCGGCTCTTCTTTTCAAGCGCAGCAGCTCTTGGTCTCTGTTTGGAGGGCTAGAAAACTTGTCATGGGCGCTGCTGCTCTGCTTTCCAAGTGCAGCAGTTCTTGAGCTTTGTTAGGTGCTTTTTAGATTGATGCTACAGGGGCAACAACTCTTGTTTTCGAGGGCAGCAGCTCTTACTTTCTGTCCTAACTCTTCCCAAATTTCTATTTCCTTACTTCAAGATATGAAACCCATAAATTTTCATTTAAACCTACAAATTAACACAAACAACCCATTAGATGGTAATAAATTTCAATAAACAACCAAATAGTTAAGTAAAAGATACCTAAAGAGTGGATATAAAACCTACTCAACAAAGTCATCAACATAAAATGAAGATGCATCACTCTCATATTTTTTCTTCCTTTTAAAAAAAGATAAAACAATTAATAAGAAAGTAATTACACAACCTTTTTCTCCCCCATTCTATCTTCTTATCTTCTCATCTAGAGTAGATTATTAACCCGTGGAGAAGAAAACAGAGAGAGATACAACAATTCGATCGATTAAGATACAATCATAAACAAATTAAAATTTAACATATTAATTATACCTTACGATATATCAGTTTTGGTTCACAAAACAGTTGAAGGAACCTAGCTTGTAGCCTTGTAAAGCAGACGTATAATTCTTGCACGTGAGTTGTGACTTCAGTTTCATTGATTGTTCGACCCTAAATATGCAAGACATTCTTTTTTTTTTTTGTTTCCTTGAAATAATCAGTGAGTTCATTGGCTACACCAATGCCGAAGCAAGGAAAATGGTGGGAGACACCGAAAATAAAGATAAGAAATTAATGAACTTGTTGACTGTTTGATTAAAGTTGCATATTTAGGGTCGAACAGACAATGAAACAAAGGTCACCTGCTCTAGGAGTGTTTCCTTCAAAAGAATAGCATAGCACGGAAAACCAGAGACCATACAAGCACTGAGCATCCCATCCTCTACACTGCATATATGCTATCCTGCTGTCTTATATAATTGGGATTTGAGGACACAGGTGTGTTATTGAGATTTCAGGACACGGTACAACACAGCTGGTGCAAATTTAACTAAATAAAATATCTGGCTGAGAAAAACTGCAAGATAGAAAAAAGTTTAAGTGAATCAACTTCTTGTTAAGTCTAAACTATATAGCCTGCTTTGCGAGTGTAAAAATGAGGTGAGACGTTAGAGTCTTGTTACTCTAACCACCTTACCGTCCAATTTATTATTGTCGGTGGGAGGAATACTGTTTTGGAATTTAACATCGAAATAAAAGATAGAAAATAACCAAGTTGTGACTTAGTTAGTAAATTGAGTTTTATATGAAATGAATCTTAAGGTAATATTAAAAGTTTGAACTCCATTAGAAGCACCAGTGGTCAGGATATACTAGAGCTCGAGCCACATCAAAGTGTGGGGACCACTTTATGGGAAACCAAAAAAATTTAAAATACTTTTTATTTTGGTTTAATTATTTGTTTGGTCTCCTTATTTTGTGAAAATAAACGTTTTAGTCCCATATTTTAAAATTAAATAATCTGATCCTCCTATTTAAGTTGCCCATTTAATTTTTCTATTAGTTAGCCGTCTAAAAATTAATAGAAATAGATGATGTGTGACTATTTTTTCTTATATTTTTTTTGTTTCTATGAGGTGGTCCCCACATTTTTAGTATGAAACTAATATTTGTTCAGACTTTGGCATGTCTTGGCCACTAGTACTTCCAATGGGTTTCGAACTCTTGACATTACTTTAGAATTCGCCTCCACATGAAACTGAGTTAGCCAATTGAGCCACACATGGTGGTTATATATATTTTTTAAGGAAAAAATTTAGGTAAAGTTCCTTAAATGCTTGTGGTACTGTTTTGATATGAAAATATAACATGTGTATTATTTTTTACACCTTAGCATTACCTCACATATTAAAACATTTTGTTAAACGGTGTTAATAAACATAATAGAATTCACGGGGGAAAAAAAAAAAACACAAGAATTCTGGTCGTCTTCATCCCACCCTTGGTTCTCATGGCTCTTACTCTCAGATTCTTCTAGTCCCATTGCACAAGAAGAGAGGAGGGGAATTTAGACTTTACAAAGATCTCAAATTCTCCAGGAACACAAACCAGTGTCTTTGCTTTCAATAGTTTGCTTAATTTTCTCCATCTACGCCTTTCAACTCGATGCTTCTCTGCTCTCTCAAAGAATTCTACCTCAATGATATTGCCAAAATGAATATACCCCTTTTCCTCTCCCTCTCGGAGCCAACACTTGAGATCTATCTGTCTTGCTTTTCCACCCTCGTCACCATAGTAGTGTTGATCACCATTGAAACTGCTGCTTCTGCCATTAAAGACCCTAAGCTGCATTGAAGTAGACCCAAGCTCTTTTTGTTTCCAAAGGTCAAAGTTTTCTTTTTGTTTTCAAAGCACTTTGACCCATTTAAAGTGAGACATGCCGTGTGAGCTGCGGCATGTTTGGTAGGGAGTAGGGACACAAGGGCAAGCCCACAACATGTCTTGTGCACTCCATTGTTTCAATTTTTTTAAAAGTATAATATTAAGGTAAATAAGTTTAATAGTATGATAAATATGTAAAAAAGTTTTAGAATATAATATTTGAATCAAAGTGCCAAAAGTTGCATGGCTATTTAGTACCAAAAAAATACAGTTTTTGTAGACTTGTTGCAATGGCTATAAAGTTTAATTGAATCCAAATTATACGTGCGGGCGCACAAAAGAAAAATGTTGAATAATAGTTGACTTAATCTAAATTTTTTTTTGACCTAGTTAGATTCAATTTTTTTTAACTATATTAATGTGTGACTATATTAAGTTAGTTGAGGTTTTTACAATTATATCAAAATCTTCGCAACAAATTCTCCAAGAAAGATCATAGGGTAAATATTGCTCACTTTTAATGCGGATGTTTCTATCATACACCAACTTGACGTCACATTATGTGGTTTTTTACATATTCTTTTATCTAAATTATATTATAAGATATTGTTAATATAATTTAAATTTTATTGAATTTATATTTGAGCTATATAGAAAAAAGTTTTACAAAATCTAGTGCAATTTATTTTTTTGCCAACTATATCAATTTGACATAATATAACTCAAATTTCATAAACATTGAGATGTGCCTTATGTTGCATCTCACTGATGTAGGATATAAACACTCTTTAGTGCAATAGAATAGCAATCACCTTTCATATATAATAGGCAAATGTAGGTTTTAGGTGGGACTCACAGTGCGATTTTAGTGTTATTGTGAAAATTTTAAAAAATTGAATCCCCTAGTGTCATTGAAATATCAAAAGATTCAAAATAATTAACATAATGAGTTTAATAGGGTCAACAGAATTGATTGAGTTTTGATAGAATTTGAATATATTTTTTGACATGTTTTTTTTTTATTTATTGTGTCATTTATTCATTTTATAAAGAATTATTCTAACATAAATTGAGTGACTTTATTTTTTAAAATTTTTATAACGATATCAAAATTATTAAGTAGATCTTACTCAAATTTACCCAACTAAGTGAGAGAGTAAAATAATGTTCACCATACAAGTAAACAACCCTCAAAGCCTACCATAAGTTGCATGCCAATGAATTGGTAGGCTTATGATTGCTACCATTCGGATACAGTACGGAAGGAGGGCCCTAACTTGGGGCAACTTCGGTCTGGAAAATTTGTCATAATATACTAATTGAACAGTTGTTGAACCTCCACAGATTCACCCATTTAAGATTCCTATGCTTGTTCATATAAGACTCACTATAGAGGGCCCAGGCTTGGACCAATTTTTTATATGGGAGGTGCTATGCTACACTCTTTGAAAGTGACGTTTACAAAAAAGTGCTAGTCTTAGCATCCTTGGACCATACAAAAAAATTTATGAAAAATTTGAAAGTTACATTGCTTGTAATAGAAAACCATGTGCAGCATTTTTCATACGCCAACGTGCTGCATTTTGTGGACATTGAGTTAAAAGTTTGGCTCTTTTTGTGGCTCTGTAGCCGTGCCCCTGCCTATGCCTATGCCTATGCCTATGCCTATGAGTGTGAAGTAAAGAAGACATTTTCAGAAAGTGCAATTAATATGGGTGGTTGCAAGAAGTCCATATAAGGGGGCCACAAGTCATTTAGGATAGAGAAATCAAGCAAAACACTTGTCCGAAGCTCTTGCAGTTGGAATTTTGGAGTATTTTCATAAAAAAAAAATATTTTTACTAAATTAAGGTTTAATGTTTTTAATTTGACAAGAGTTAAATGAAGGTTAAGAGCCTAAAAGGTATAACATTAAGGTTATTATATAGTCATAAAATATTATAATAAAGCTTTTATCATTCACATATAATGTCTATTTTAATTAAGGTATAATCATCATATATTTTATATTCATTTTATGAGTGATCAATGTGGAGATTATTGTATGTTTTTTATGTTCAATAGCCTAATTAATGGTTCCGTTACTTGTCTACAAAAACATGCTATTGTTACTTTAGGTTTGGAACGTATATAGATAAAACATATATTTACTTTTAAAATTTAATTTAATTTAATTTTAAAAGTAGAGAAATATGGATCAAACTGGCTTATAATTAAGTACACACATGATAATAAGTTCAAATAATTGTTTATAATATATATTAAGGTTCTAGTTTTGACTTTTAATTTCTCGAAGATGCTACTTACACATTATTTTTCTCTCTAACAAATAAAGACCAATATAAATATTTGCATGTAAGATTCAACTAGCACCTAAATTGCATTGTGTAAATCAGTACACGTCTTAGTATGTGGGACTTCTGAGTTTGAATACTTGGACTTATTAAACTTTTTCTATATATTAAATTTAAAGAGTAAATTTGATCCACTCTTAAATGTACAATTCTATACACTATCACTAAAGTCAACGGGAGTTGATTCAATTGATAAGGATTGAATTACTTCACTTGTAAGGTTTAGGTTCAAATCACACTAAGAATAATTCTCATTTGGTAGACAATGTATAAGTATTATTGTAAACTCTCGTTGAATCATGCGGTATACTTTGACCTTAGAATAGAATAACCTCTCATCATCCTACACTTTTTTTGTATAAAAAAAAAAAAATACACTATCACTAAACAAAAAATGCCAAGTGATCACTAAAATGAAAGAGATTTTTAACCAATAATAAATGATTTTAACTGTTTGGTTGGTATCTTTTGGTATAACAGCCATTTATAACTTTTTTGCCTTTAGATATGAAACCTATTGAAACCAAGGTTTTAAAAATTGGACCGGTGAGCAAATTGGTTTAACAAAAAATATCGGTCAGACTGCTTTGTCGAATCGGTTTACCGAAACTTTTTTTCAAAATTAAAGATTCAAAAAGAAAACATGAATGATTCAAAAGCAAATCATCAAACTCAACTCATAAGTGAAAATCTCAAACTTAAAAATTAAAATACATAATCTTAAAACCATCAAAATCAAATATATAAGTAAAATGCACAAGTTATCACCCATAATCATAAACCAAATAAGTCAAATACACAAACATCAACTCATTTATTCTTCTCAAATTGAGTAGGATATTGATTGAACTACGCATGTGGCTCACTTAAGTCAATTTCATGATCACTTCCATAACTTTCATCTAGTATACCAATTGAATCTAAGTCCATCTCTTCACTTTCACCACCAAGTTGTGATTGCCCTCCTTCACCACATGGCTCCTCTTCAATGTTTCCTTCATTTTGAGTTGTAGCTTCTATTGGAATTGATTCATCATTATAAAGCATATTCTCAAACTCATCATAATCAAGAATTAGAGAATCATCTTCTTCTATGACTCAAAACTCATTAGTGTTTATGCTCTCAAAGTCAATAGGATCAAAAAAATGTTTCTTCAAGTTATATGCCCTATAATTGAAGAAAAAAATATAATGAATATATTATAAAGAATCATTTCATCATAAAACGTTAGTAAGAAATCAAATATGATTAAGAATTATATAGAATACATATTTTTCAAATACAAATTGTAATGCACATATACAAGATCATTTAATCTTTAATACTTCAACATATTCCTTTTCTTGGAATGTATCATTTTAAATACACTCAAATTTCTTTCACAACCTAAAGAAGATGCGGTTTGGCTCAAGAGCTTAATAGCCAATTTTTAGATAGTTAGAGCACTATATTCAAAGTATTTCCACCATTCATGTATAAAAAATATATATAAAATTATTAAAAAAAAACAAAAAATATATAATCAAAGAGAAATGAAAAAAAAATAGCTTTAAAATCTTACTGGGTTTCATATGTTTAGAAGATTCAAGAGCATATGGCCGAGCAAAGCTATCAAATCTCTTATCATACAACTCACATTCATTTAAAAGTTTTAACTTTTTTGAAGGCACCATTGCACTAACAACATCCATAAATCCCTTCATAACTTCAATTTTGATAGAAAAGTTATGTTTATCATAAAAGAATACGGGATTCAAGTGATAGACAGCAACATGAACACTTTGACAAAGTTGTCTATCTCATCTTCCTTAGATAATTTGAAACATCGACTCTACAACAACATAAAATATGATTTTCTTATAGATTCTATGATTTATTTTAAAATAATTTTTTTTAGAAAGTCATCAACATAAAATGAAGATGCATCACTCTCATATTTTTCTTCCTTTTAGAAAAAGATAAAACAATTAATGAGAAAGTAATTACACAACCTTTTGCTCCCCCCTTCTATCTTCTTATCTTCTCATCCAGAGTAGATTATTGACCTGTGGAGAAGAAAAGAGAGAGAGATACAACTATTCGATCGATTAAGATACAAACATAAACAAATTAAAATCTAACATATTAATTATATCTTACGATATATCAGTTTTGGTTCACAAAACAGTTGAAGGAACCTAGCTTGTAGCCTTGTAAAGCAGACATATAATTCTTGCATGTGAGTTGTGACTTCAGTTTCATTGACTGTTCGACCCTAAATATGCAAGACATTTTTTTTTCCTTGTAATAATCAGTGACTTCATTGGTTACACCAATGCCGAAGCAAGGAAAATGGTGGGAGACACAGAAAATAAAGATAAGAAATTAAGAAATGAACTTGTTGGCTGTTTCATTAAAGTTGCATATTCAGGGTCGAACAGACAATGAAAAAAAGTCACCTACTCTAGGAGTGTTTCCTTCAAAAGGGTAGCATAGCACGGAAACCAGAGACCAACCAAGCACTGAAGATGAAGAAAACACAGGGAGCATCCCATGCTCTACACTGCATATATGCTATCCTGCTCTCTTATATAATTGGGATTTGAGGACACAGGTGTGTTATTGAGATTTCAGGACACGGTACAACACAGCTGGTGCAAATTTAACTAAATAAAATATCTGGCTGAGAAAAACTGCAAGATAGAAAAAAGTTTAAGTGAATCAACTTCTTGTTAAATCTAAACTATATAGCCTGCTTTGCGAGTGTAAAAATGAGGTGAGACGTTAGTCTTGTTACTCTAACCACCTTACCGTCCAATTTATTTTTGTCCGGGGGGGGAGGGGGGGTGGAAATAACCAAGGTGTGGCTTAGTTAGTAAAATGAGTTTTTATATGGAATGAATTTTAAGGTAATATTAGGAATTTGAACTCCGTTAGAAACACCCGTGGTCAAGATATACCAAAGCTCGAGCCACACCAAAGTGTGTGGACCACTTTATGGGAAACTAAAAAAATATAAAATACTTTTTATTTTGGCTTAATTATTAGTTTGGTCTCCTTATTTTGTGAAAATAAATGTTTTAGTCCCCTATTTTAAAATTAAATAATTTGATCCTCCTATTTAAGTTGCCCATTTAATTTTTCTATTAGTTAGCTGTCTAAAAATTAATAGAAATAGATGATGTGTGACTATTTTTTTTCTCATATTGTTTTGTTTCTATGAGGTGGTCCTCACAATTTTAGTGTGAAACTAATATTTGTTCAAGCTTTGGCATGCATTGGCCACTAGTGCTTCTAACAGGTTTCAAACTTTTGACATTACTTCAGGATTCACCTCCACATGAAACTGAGTTGGCCAATTGAGCCACACTTGGTGGTTATATATGTTTCTTAAGGAGAAAATATAAGTAAGGTTTCTTAAATGCTTGTGGTACTGTTCTCTTATGAAAATATAATATGTGTATTATTTTTTACACCTTAGCATTACCTCACATATATTAAAACATTTTGTTAAACGGTGTTAATAAACACAATAGAATTCAGGGAAAAAAAAAAAAAAAACACAAGAATTCTGGTCGTCTTCATCCCACCCTTGGTTCTCATGGCTCTTACTCTCAGATTCTTCTAGTCCCATTGCACAAGAAGAGAGGAGGGGAATTCAGACTTTACAAAGATCTTGAATTCTCCAGGTACACAAATCAGTGTCTTTGCTTTCAATAGTTTGCTTAATTTTCTCCATCTACGCCTTTCAACTCAATGCTTCTCTGCTCCCTCAAAGAATTCTACCTTGACGATATTGCCAAAATGAATATACCCCTTTTCCTCTCCCTCTCGGAGCCAACAATATAATTGAGATCTATCTGTCTTGCTTTTCCACCGTCGTCACCATAGTAGTGTTGATCACCATTGAAACTGCTGGTTCAGCCATTAAAGACCCAAAGCTGCATCGAAGTAGACCCAAGCTCTCAGCCAGATTGTGTGGTTTAGTTCTGCTTGGTGCAATTTAGAATAAAAATGGATGCTGGTGAGGAAGGCAGATGTGAGATTGTATCGTACTAATGGGCACCACCAAAGAGTCGTGTGCTAATGGGAAAAAACTGAAGAGTTAGGATGTTGTGTTCTAAGAGGAGAAACGGTGAGATAACATGAGAAAGGTAAAGGGAGGATGTGGAGGTGGTGAGATGTAAAAAATAATATATGTGTTATATTTTAATAGGAAAACAACACCACAAACATCTAAACAATTTTATCTAAATTTATCCTTTTTTTAATCACCTTTTTCTTAGCAAATTAACTATAATTAATAAGCCAAATTTGGAAAAAAGAAAAAAAAAATATATAAAGGATGGAGGATCGGTAAAGGATGCCGGCGAGAGGGAGAGGAGGAGATGGCATGGCAACCCAGACGGCGGTTCACTGGCAAGCTTTAACAGAGCCTAAAACTATAATTAAGTCTTTTTTTAAAAAAAAAATTTAGTCCCTAAAAGATACATACACACAATTAGNATTAAGTCTTTTTTTAAAAATTATTTTATAGTCCCTAAAAGATACATACACACAATTAGTTGTCTCTAAACTAAAATAACACTAAAATTCTTTCAGCAACTAAATTAATTATGCATGTATTTTTTAGAGATGAAAATAAATTTTACTTTAATTTAGGTACATGAATGCAAAGATTGAACAAAAAACCCTCCTGCAAACTTACACTCATTCATTTTTCATTTTTATTGTAATTTTCCCTTTCACTTTTTGAATTGAGCATATTGCCTTTAATCTATTTATATTATTTGCAATGTCTCTCTATGAAAACTTATGTCTAATCTAATGAAATAACTCAAATAGTTATGCATTTTTCTTTCTTAATCTATTAGTATGGTTCAAAGCCAAAGAAAAACAAGAAAGAAAAAAAGATCTGTTAGTATGGTTACGAACTTAGGACATCATCATCCATCTTTCGATTTGGGCTCAGTTTGATGATGATGGTTTTTTTTTCTCTCTGTAAATTCTATATGCTGCTCCATAATCCTTCAATTGTGAGATTAGTTTATATAGATTACAGGAATTCGTAGGCAGAGTCCTGCTCCTAGTTGATTTGTGCCTTGAACTGCCTAACTCTTGATTACTTTGAACGTGGAGTGACAGCAAAGTTTCCCTACGTTTTCTTTCTATCTTTACTTAATTATTTCTCTCCTTCATTTTTCCACCCAAGTATGTTGGAAATGTCATACGCCAAGCCAGTACCAAATGGCCTGAAAGACTAACTTAAGTTATCTTAGTAGTCAAATTTTAGTGCATATATAGTACCATTCAATCTTCCACATATATGATGTGGGACTTGATCGTAACACAATCTCCTTGATGATTATTGATTAGAATTGTCAATTTTTTACTTAGCCCACAGGTGAGTCCTAATAAAGAGGGCCAAAACAGGTTTTGGCTTTAATTTTTCCTTCATTTATTTATTTTTGGGATTTATAATTAATTGTCCTTAATTTTTTTAATTTTGATTTAATTTTATATTCCAAAAAAGACATGGGCTTTTTATTTTTTTTAGAGAAAGATATTTTCTTACCATTTGATCTTGACTAAATTTATATTCTACAAATTTGACTAAACTCACTTAATTTTTTCTGGGGCTCATATTTTTGTTTGTAATATATATATATATATATATATATATATGAGATTCATATAATATTTAACAATATATAAGTCACATATATATGAGATTCATATAATATTTAACAATATATAAGTCATATATTTCATAGTAGTAAAAAATGGTAGGAAAATTTTATATTTTTAATAAGGTAACTTTGTTAAATGATATATATAACCATTCAATCTCAATAAAATTTACCAAACCAAAATCTGTAAAGAGTGGAATGAAAATTTTGTCAAGCTACATCATATCTGATACAATTGGTCGCAGCACTGCTAAGTGCATTGCTAATTGGTCTTTATTCTTTATTTCAAGTACGAAACAATAAGGAAGCACATCAACAGAAAGAAAATTGTTGATGGTGAAATATTAGTAATAAATATGTATATATATATATATATATATATATATCCTCAATTACGGTATTGATCTATACTGATTTTCAATGAGATTGATTATGCCATGCCGCAACTTTGAACAGATCAAAGTCTTGCTCCTAGTTGACTTATACCTTGAATTTTAAGTCTGGATTAGATAAATATGTTCCTAGTCTGAAGACTTTGAAATTGAAGTGGCAATGAAATTTCCCTACGTTTTCCTTTTATCTTTATTGAATTATTTCTCTCCTTCATTTTTCCACCGAAGTGTGATAGAAATCTCCTTGATGGTTACTTAAATTTAAGGAAAGAAAAACAAGGTTAAAGTTGAAAGGAAAAAATTAAACATGTTTGCTTTGAAAACTTCTCGAAACATGTAAACCAGTCAACTATGCTTACTTTGCAACCGGAGTATCACACTCTTTTTTCTCTGCCAAATTTCTACATATTAATTTGTTTGATTATTTCGCAGCTCATTTTTTATTTTCAAGTCAATTATATGATGGTTCCCAGAAGAAACCTGTGACTTTTTTAATCCAATGCTTGCACTATATAAATGGATATGCTACTTCTTGCTTGGCATAAGCCATCATCCTTTCCCAGTACACTAAGAAAAATTGTAACATTATTGAGAGCTCGGTTGCTCTTGTTTGCATTCAGATATACTCCTTTTCGCAAACATGCAAAGATATATAGGTGTCGGGATATTAGTTGTGCTTTCCTTGTTGACTGAAATTGCAGCAACCAAGGGCTGCATAGAACGAGAGAGGCAAGCTCTTCTCAAGTTCAAAGCAAGCATCAAAGATCCATCAGATAGGCTTTCCTCTTGGGAAGGCAATGATTGTTGCCAATGGGAAGGTGTAGGCTGCGACAATGCTACTGGGCATGTTGTCAAGCTTGGTCTCGCGGCTCCATGCTATTTTTATTATTCCACATTTTGGGATGATGTTATTCCGTCCAAGTGTATTATGGGGTACAAATTCCCGCTAGAAGCTCAAGATGTGAATCCTTCTCTTTTGCACTTGGAGTATTTGAGTTATTTGGACTTAAGTGGAAATGATTTTCACGGTAGTCCAATACCAATGTTCTTTGGTTCTATGCAGCAGCTCAGACTACTTTCTCTCTCTAATGCTAATTTTAGCGGGAGAATTCCCCACAACTTTGGGAACCTCACTAACTTGAAGCATCTTGATCTTGAGTCATTCGGTGCTTTATACACTGATGACATCAACTGGCTTTCTCAGCTTTGGTCGCTGCAACATCTTGACATGAGTGGTATTTACCTTGGGAAGGCACTCAATCTGTTAGAGGTACTTAACATGCTTCCTTCTTTGTTACAGATACATTTGAGTGATTGTGGAATCAATATGATGCCCATTCCTCGTCATCCTATCAATGTCACAAACCTTGTCAGAGTTCAAGTCCTTAATTTTGCAGGAAACAAACTTCAAACTAGTCTCAAGGCTTTTCAGAACATGACTGGCGTTAGGGTCCTTAACCTTGGATTTAACAATCTTAATTTGGTGCCGTCATGGTTAGGGAAGTTTTCCAATCTTGTGAAAATAGATCTTTCAAATAATGTTATTTCTGGTCCATTTCCTGATTCTTTGAGAAATATGAGCTTTGTTGAATTTCTTGACCTATCTGAGAACAATCTATCAGTTGTTCCATCATGGTTAGGTGAGTTAAAAAGTCTTGTCTACCTTAATCTTGCCTATAATAATCTGACAAGTATGGAGGTTCCTCTCTCATCCATTCTTGAAACCATGTGCAATCTAAAAATATTAAATTTACACCAAAATACGTTACAAGGAGAAGCATTTAGGGGTAAAAGAAACTTATCTGGTTGCAGTAATTACAGTTTAGAGGAACTGGATTTGTTTCTTAATAACTTTACTGGTAGTTTGCCAAGTTGGTTTGTACAACTTGAAAGTCTTACATACCTTGATCTTAGCTCTAATTCATTTTTTGGTCTCATTCCTGATTCCCTAGGAAAATTGTCAAACTTGAGTGTACTTGATCTTTCTGGCAATTATTTTAATGGATCCATTCCAAAAAGCCTGGGGCAACTTCTGAATCTAAACTACTTAAGTCTTTCTTTTAATAATTTTGATGGGATCCTTCCTCATAGCCTTGAACAACTCGTGAATCTAAAAGTCTTTAATCTTTCTTTCAATCATTTGCATGGTGTTATTCCTAAAAGTCTTGGACAGCTTGTAAAACTTGGCACACTTGACCTTTCTTCTAATCATTTTAGTGGTGTCATTCCTCAAATTCTTGGTCAACTTGTAAACCTAGAGTTTCTCTATCTTGGGACAAATAATTTGCATGGGAACATTCCTGATAGTTTTGCTCAACTTGTAAATCTTACATACCTAGATCTCTCTTCTAACTTCCTGGAAGGCTCAATTTCTGGAATTGGTAAATGGTTTCCATTGACAACTCTCTCTAATGTGAATATCTCCCATAACCGTATCAGCGGATCACTTCCAGAAAATATTGGAGATATAATGCCCCACTTGGAGAGCTTGTTGCTTGGAAATAACCGTATATATGGTTCAATACCAAATTCATTATGCAAAATTGAGACCTGGTATCATCTTGATCTTTCCAAAAACAGATTGTCAGGTGAAATCCCAAATTGCTGGAAGAATACCCAAAAGAACTTGGAAGAGATAAATTTGTCATACAACAAATTGTCTGGTATTTTCCCGAGCTCGTTTGGGAATCTTCCCTCCTTGTCTTGGTTGCATTTGGACAATAACAATCTTCAAGGGATGCTTCCATTGTCCTTCAAAAATTCAAAGCAATTGGTTGTTTTGGATCTTGGGGAGAATAATTTTTCTGGGATTATACCTTCATGGAAAGTCGACATATTCCCCACATTGCAAATTCTTAAACTACGGCAGAACATGTTGAATGGAAGCATTCCTTCACCCCTATGCACACTCTCTTCACTACAAATTTTGGACCTTGGGGCCAACAATTTAAGGGGTCCAATACCTCGTTGCATAGGAAATCTTAAAGGAATGACACTTGACAAATCATCAGACAACAAAGCCAATGCATTGGCTCCCACTAATGATCAGTCAATTGCAGAGCCTCCATGGAATAATGATCAAGAAGTCAAACAAGTCATGAAAGGAAGAGAATTGGACTATACCAGCAACTTGAAGTTTGTAGTCAATATGGATTTGTCAGATAACAATTTGGTGGGATTCATTCCAGAAGAGATAACTTCACTTACAGGATTGATTGGCCTAAATTTATCAAACAACCATCTTAGAGGAGAACTTCCAAGGAGCATGGGGAACATGAAATCACTAGAATCTTTTGATGTTTCCCATAACCAGCTTTCAGGAAAAATTCCAAACAGCATGACCATTTTAACTTCATTGAGTCACTTGAATTTGTCATACAATAACTTCTCAGGACCAATTCCAACAGCCAATCAGTTTTTGACTCTTGGTGATCCATATAACTATGTTGGAAACCCATATCTCTGTGGAGCTTCACTTCCAAAGAAATGTGTTGGAGATGATTCTGATGAAGTTCCTGAAAGCAAAGGATATGAAGATGGCAAGGGAAATGATCAGTCAGAAAGAGTGTTGTTCTACTTTGTCATAGGAATTGGCTTTGCAACTGGGTTTTGGGGAGTTATAGGGGTTTTATTAGTCAAGAAGAGTTGGAGGCATGCTTACTTCCTATAGGTGGAAGAGACAGCAGACAGGATATATGTGGTATCTGTGACAAAGGTAGCAAGGCTAAAGAAAAGGATAATGAAAAACCAAGTTAATGTGTGATTTAAGACTATGTCTTTGTGTCTCTGTTTGTGCCTTTTCTACCCATTTCTTAATGTGTATGTATGAACTGCAATAAGGTGTAATGTTACTTTCATCATTGGTTTTCTTGTAATCCAAGTTTGTTTTCATTAAAGTTAGACTTGTGGAAGTGTGTTTCATCAATTATCTACCAAACTGTATTTACTTAAGAGGATATACTAATGAGTACTGAAGAAAACAAAATTTCCCATATCTTCTATCTTCAATCGTGAGTTACATAACTAGTATACTAAACAGAAGGGAACATCGCTGCTATTGCCATGAAATTTACATAAAAGTATTATGTTAGGTTGCTAATTGGTCTTTATTCTTTACAGTACAAGTACCAATTAAGGAAACCCAACAACAAAAAGAAAATTGTTGATGNTATCTTCTATCTTCAATCGTGAGTTACATAACAAGTATACTAAACAGAAGGGAACATCGCTGCTATTGCCATGAAATTTACATAAAAGTATTATGTTAGTTTGCTAATTGGTCTTTATTCTTTACAGTACAAGTACCAATTAAGGAAACCCAACAACAAAAAGAAAATTGTTGATGGTGAAATATTAATTATATATATATATGCATCCTCAATTATGAGATTAATCTATAATATTCTATACTGATTACTGGAATTTTCGTTGGCAATTAGATTAATTATGCCATGCCACATCATTGAGCAGAAAGTCTTGCTCCTAGTTGACTTGTGCCTTTTGAATTGCCTAAGTCTGGATTAGATAAATATTTTCCGAATCTCAAGACTTTGAAATTGAAGTGGCAATGAAATTTCCCTACGTTTTCCTTTTATGTTTGTTAAATTATTTCTCTCCTTCATTTTCCCACCGAAGCGTGAAGGAAACCTCCTTGATGGTTTCTTAATGTGAAGGAAAGAAAAAGAAGGTTAAAGTTGAAAGGAAAGATTAAACATATTTGCTTTGAAGACTTCTGAAAACAAGTAAACCTTCAGGCCAGAAAAACAAAAAATAAAGAAACATGTAAACTTGACCATGCAACTATGCTTACTTTGCAACCGGAGTATATCACACTCTTTTTTATGCAAATTATAGTCAGAGCAAACAAAAGGAAAGGTAGAAAAGCAGATAAGATTCTGCAACTGGATCTGTGGAGAATCATAGAGAAGCAGAAAACAAAGGTGATGTTACTTGGTTGCGCAAGTCACAAAAAAAAGTAGGAATACTGAAGCTTTTTTATGCTCACATGGCGTAAAACAATCCATATTGGCATATTACGTGCGTGATATTAATTAATCGCTTTCTGAATTAGGTTTAGAAGGATATATCATGCTCCTTCTAACCTAATATTTTTCCCCATAAAATCAAATTGCATATTCCATACTTGATAATTGAATTTGAAGGCTCATACATGTGAATTTAAAATAAAATTTCATTTATTAGTGAACTTCAAATATTTTAGTAAAATCTAATTATCAAAATTCACTTCTATTAGTCTCCTTTTATAATTGTTTTTAATTTTTTTTAAAAAAACTTATGTAATTTTTTTTTTTGAGAAAACCTTCATTGACATAATTTGAATTTCATCAATTATAGTGCCCACTAATTGCAAGGCTATGAAACTGAATCAGTGTTTCTTAATCTATTGGTAACTTAATTATCAAATTTTGTTCAATATCAACGAAAAAATCAAAACTTTGTTTCATAATCTGTGAACATTAAATAAATAATTTGGATAAGCGAAAAGAAGATTAAGTAAGTTGCTTGAAAATTATATCTTGCTTAATGAAAAATCAAAATGAAATTTTCCTCCACTTACCTAATTCTCATAGCTAATTTTAATAAGGAAAATACAAGGTGCCCAAATTATTTTTTGACAATTTTGTTACCAAAGTGAGATGTATTTATAATTACCTTTGGGTGAGTATGTAATGCCTATCAGGCTACCATGCATTTTATTTTATCCAACAATCATATTTTATGTTTGGCAAAATTCTAACAAAGTCTCCTTGATTAAATAGCATTACTCTTTTGTAACCAAAAAAAAAAAAAAAATTAGCATTACTCTTTTAATAATGCCATAATATATTAAATGCAAAATAAATTGCTTTTGTTAATGTTGCAATACCTTCAATTGCAATACAAAGAAAAAAAAAAGTTTAAAGCAAATTAAAAAGCCAAAATAGTTCTATAAAATAAGAATTTATATTCATTATGTTGTGTCCTTTTATTTTATAAACCAAAATTTTTTATGTTTCATGGTCTTAGAAATTAATATGTTAGGTGATGACGAAAGAATAATTTTTATCTAATAATAAGCACTTTTGTCTACTCAACTCAAGAGGAAGATACATTTTATAGCACAAATGATGAATCAAGAATTAAAATGAAAAAATTTGATAATTAGAAACTAAATTGATAACGCCTCTATAAGTGAAAGACCAAAATAAAGTATTTAAGTCTATTACTAGAAGTAGGATATACAATAAATAATAAATATGTAAGAAAAAATTATTTCAAAGAATAAAAGTAAGATAACAGAGTGGTTAGAAATAAATGGAGTTAAGAATGGGGAAAAAGTAAAGAAAAATGTTTCATCGTCAAAATTGCTGTTAAAATTATGAAGAGTAAATTTGTAATTATTGTTAAATGAATATCTAAGTTTTTTTATTCTGTTTCATTTAATAACCACATTTAAATTGTGATAAAATTTTATCAAAATTATTTAATTAAATAGCATTACTCTTAACTTAAAATAAAGATAATTTTCCTCTATAANAAAGATAATTTTCCACTATAAAAAAAACAGAGAGACTTTTAGAATTTTAGGACAAAAAGTGAAAGAACAAAACTGTCTGAAAATTTGCAGTAAAGAAGAAACGTTATTTTATTACGTATGGATCCGGAACGGGTCGGAGAAAACCCAACGGGTTTAACAACTGGAATTACGCAATGATGAAAACTGCTCACGCTGTCAGGACCGCCATAATATGAATGAACTCTGACAATTATTTCTCTGCAGATCTCATACACACCTTTGAATCCATAAGGAAGAAAATAGACTCTGCGGATTTTAATTCTGAAACCCTAGTTGAATTCAACATTCTCAGCTAAGATCAGGTGCTTCCAATGTCCCTGTTACTCTTTCAGTTTTGAATTTGATCCAAAGTTTTCCATTTTCGGATAATTTTCTCTCTCTATCACTTGTAATCGTAGTTGTTCGATCCGGATCCCAGCTAATTGATTTTTTTTTTTTTTTTTTTTTTTTTTTTTTNTTTTTTTTTTTACTGTTATTATTTGCCATTATTGGTTTAAATTTGCTTACTTTGAAACTATCTGTACTCAAGTGTTGGACTTATAGACACTAATAAGATTTGGAACAAGTTTCAATCAGTGAGATCATGATGAATGTTTCGTAGGGCATTGAAATTACATAAATGTTGAAATTTATGGTGAATTAGTACTGTTTTGGCATTATTGGTTTCGATTTCGTAAGTTTTTAGCTATCTGTACTCAGTTTTGGACTAATGGAGTTACTTCACTGATGGGATTGGGTCCAAGGTTCAAATTCAAACAGAGATATCGTAATGAATGTTTCAAATGGCATTGAAATTACTTACCAAAAGAAAAAGGGTATTGAAATTTGTGGTAACTTAGTACTGCTTTATTGTCATGTAGTGGATTAGGTGTTTGGGTAGAAAATGCAGCGTGCTCCAGTGACAGTTGAGGAACAATTGTTACATAAGGCAATTAAGGAAGAATGCCCGTGGGAGAGTCTTCCTAAACGACTTCAAGCAACTGTATCTTCCAAGGAAGAATGGCACAGAAGGTTAGAGTATCTTACATGTTGTTCTGTTAAATCTACTGCTTTCCTGTTTCCCTGTCTCTTCATTTTTTAGCCTTCTTACCTATTTAGTCGTCATTTTTTTGAAGAGCTATGAAGCACCGCCACTTCAAGAAAGTACTACCATGTCGAATAATTAGTATGAATATTAACATTTACCTCTAAATAGTGTTCTGAAGATTAATTAATATTGAATTTAATATTTGGCTGTTGTTAGATACTTTCTAAACATATTTTACCACATGCTAGACATTTTACGTATCTTTTGATATACTTTCTAAACATTTTTTGCTGTATCCTTATTGTATTCTGTTGTGTTGTGTTTCACATGTCTGTGACTGTGCTTAATAGTTGAAGAGTAATAAATCATTTGCTTCGTACTAGCATGAAATTTCTTCCAAAATACGACCAAAATTTCTTTGCAATTGGTCATTGCAGAAAGGGAACATGGCTACCCTTTCATATTTTCTTTTCTTTTCTTTTTTACTTTTTCTTTTTCAGATTAGAATTTTATTTTCTGTAAGATATTCAAATAAAGAGGCTTGATTTGGGCTCTTCCACTCACCATCTGGATTCTTCTGTGTGTATGTTTGTGCACGAGAGAAGGTGGGGTTACACATAACTTGTAAATTGAATTAATGAAACTAGTTGGGTAATTAATGAGGCACTTTATTCATTGGAGATTTTCTTGTTCAAAATTATGTAACAGTGTTAGCATGCATGACCCTGCAGTCTCCAAGTTCTTTGATTTTATGTCTATTTTAAATGATAACTTGATGCCAAGTAAGTTCTATGTTTCTCATGATCAAATTCTCAGGAATCACGATTGTACAAGACACATTCATAAGTCTGAACCTGGTTGGTTCTTTTTTAACTTTCACCTTCATTTGCCGGAAGGAAAAACGTAGATCCTATGTGTCTGTCTTTCTATGCCTGCTTCACTGCTTGGTCTAGAAGCATATCTTTTAGGCATCTGTAGAAGTGTGATAAATTTGCACATGAATGGGTGAGGAAGCTTTAGATTCTGAAAGGCTGTACTACCATTAACAAGGAATTTGATGTCTCTTCTAAGGGACAATGACTTTAAGGGCTAATTCTCCATCAGGGATTGTTTTTCCATTTGATTCTTTAGATATGCTTGGGGCAATACTCTCTGCTAACTTCAGTGCCCATGTCTCACCTATATATTTTATCAAAAGAAGAAAAGAAAGTCTCATCTATATGAATGAGTTTTTATATTTTTATTTAAATTTTAATATTTTCTTCGTTTTGATGGCAATGGAAACCTCATACAGGATAGTTGAATATTGCATCAAGAAGAGACTCCAATGGAATAGTTGTTTTGCTCGCAAAATTTGTAAAGAAAGTGAATATTATGAAGATATGATGCGTTACTTGCGGAAGAATCTAGCTGTATGTGCTCTACAGAAAGTCTATTTGACTGCCCTTACTGAAATATCCAATCCGCTGTTGCAATACTTTGTTGTAAGACATCTGCGGTTAATATGTACTTTTTTTTACTTGCAGCTATTTCCTTATCATCTGGCGGAGTATGTCTGCCGTGTAATGAGGGTATCACCATTCAGATATTACTGTGATATGATTTTTGAAGTAATGAAAAATGGTAATTTGTTACTTGCCTGTTGTAATCATTGAATGGTTTAATTCTCCCTCAAGATTCTGCTTAACTTTTGCTGTTTGTTACTTGAAATTTATGGGGTCCTTCATTTTGAATCATGCCATGTACTTTTCAGTCGGTCTTTTAGTGTTCTGGACAGGTTCTCCATTACCAAAATGAACAACATTTATATGGAGTATTTCTTACTATACCTATATTTGTGAACTTGGCTTGCTTGAGGAGTTGCACAGTTATGCTGTTCTTGAGCCGCAAACTATTTACATATTAAGATCTATTGTGAAATATATTCATTATGATATTGAAGTATACAGAAACTCTACAAATGCAATGGAATTAGACTAATAATTTCCTGCTGAGTTGGAACCTTGAGGTTGGGAAATTTGTTTTAGAAATGTTATAATTTTTTTTTTGGAAGCTGAAGATACTTCCTATTATGAAACAAGGCTGCACATCTTTCCTTATATCTTTGTGCTACAGAATGAAATCATTGAAATGTGATCCGGGGGTGAATACAGATGGTGAGGATATGGGAAGCGAAGTCAGATGAGTGGATGCTAGGGTGTTAACAAGTAAGTAGATGGCTTGCATGGCATTTGTTCTACCTGATTTACGTACAAGAGCCAATATGCCTACCATTGTAGTTAGGGCATTGGGACTCCGGATTTATAGTTTTTTTGGGTGTGCACTTGAAAACAAAATTCTTTTCCAATTGCTTGAAAATTGATGTCTAATTAAGATCAAAATTTAGAGTACAAGGATGTGGCTGAATTTAGAAACTTGTTGCTGGAATATCTGGACAGCAACTACCTTAGGAATTTTGAATGGCTAGAGTTAGAGTTTGGACTGTTGTACATAGAAATATATAGTGAGTTTAAAGAGCTTCTCTTGCATGAACAGTGCTTAGATGAAGAGCAAAGAAGCATATCTAGTGGTAAGGGGTATGCTGGGGTTTAGAGGAAGTCAATGTCTCAGTGAATCAGGCATGATGAAGGGAGATAAAAGGAAAGGTCAGAGGATGAGTTCAGGAAAGAGGAATAAATGTGCATACATTGTCAAATCTAATGTCCTTTGTGTTCTGACAGATTATGCACTCTATTTTAGTTGATAAAATACTTCAATGGTGTATTATAATCAAGAGAATTAAAGATAGAGCAATGGGTATTTTTGTGATCTTTGCTTCTGCCTGTAGCTCTTTGCTAATTTTACTTAACTGGGGTAGTAATAGGATACATGTAGAGGGTATTCTAATGTCTCTTTGTTATCTTATCGTCCTTCTTTGTACTACCTCTAATAAAATCTTCTTTTATAAAAAGAGTTGTCTCTTTGATTTGGTTAAATTTTGATTTTCCAAACTTTATCATGACAGATGTCTACATTACAAGAATTTATTATTTGACTTAAAGAATTGCATGTTGTGCTTATATTTCCCTCCCCTCAACTTGTTTGATTCTTTACTGTATGCTAGGTAAATATATAGAATAATAAATGTTTGTTTGCATGAAAAGCTGGTAGTAAAATTTCCTGCATACATCTATTAATTGCAGAGCAACCTTATGACAGCATCCCAAATTTTAGTGCTGCGGATGCTTTACGACTTACCGGAATTGGGAGAAATGAATTTATTGATATAATGAACAAGTGCAGATCTAAGGTACTGCATAGATTTTCCTTTGTTTTGTACATAAAAATAGATTTGATTCATGGATTGCTTGTATGCTTATAAATGCATGTCTGTGTTTGTCCTGTAGCAAACATATGACCGATAGTACCTTGTGAGCATCTTTGTTTGAGCCAATGAAGCACATAAGTTTATGACAATCTGAAGATGCGTCAAGGGCTATCTTGTTCCTCAGGAAGTTCTCTATTGGCTTTGTTGTGATGTAGAAAAACTGGCATTTAAGCTTCGGTGCCATGCAGTACAGACAAATAAATGCATACATTAGAAAATTTTAATGAAATTGCTTTAGAAGAATGATCCATAAGTTTCTTTCTTTCTTAATTTTTGTGGTAGAGGACATATTTGGAGAATTAGTGAAATTGTAAGAAGAAAAATGGGCCTTTATAAAGAAAAACAATTTGTAGAAAGAAGAATACCGTCTGCAATTATCTGCCTTCCACCAAACCTGCAACTGTGAGCATGGTTATTTATCTCTAAGTATTGGTATAAATATTTCCCTCTTACCTTCCATTTTGTTCATTGACTTAATGGTCCCTTGTCTAGATAATGATTTGGTTGTGCATAATAACCCCAATTGCTTTTGGTTACACTGTTATGCTCATAGGTTGTTGCCTTGCAACTGTATATCATCCTCATCTCTGATCTCACCCATATCATTTCCTGTTTTGGAGTATCCAGAAAATCATGTGGAAACTGAATAAGTCAATTGCAAAAGAACTTTTACCTACACAACCTGTGGATTTTCCAATTGAACCATGGTGGGGAGTTTGTCTTGTGAACTTTACCTTGGAAGAATTTAAGGTAAAATTTGCCTTTGACCCTGACATAAAATGGGTTTCCTTAAATAATCTTGTTTGTTGTGTTAATTTGGCAATTAAAAATGATTTATATGTTTACTTGTCAGGTACTTTTTGTGATTCTTACTCACTTTTTATTTTACCTTTATAGAAACTCTCTGAAGAGGAAATGGCTACAATAGATAAAGTCTGTAAAGAGGAAGTAAATTCATTCATCCTGTTCGAACCTGATGTTGTAAAGGGTCTTTACAAACGGGGATTGATCTACTTTGATGTTCCTGTATATCCTGATGACCGGTTTAAACGTGAGTTCTGTGTTTGTATTTGTTCTATGTCTACTGGGTTCTACTTTACAAGTCTCCTCTTTGAAGGAATAGTTCCCAGAAGTTTATGCATGAAATTTCTTATCTAAAATTCTCTTCTAAGATATTAAGATTTACAATTGAGTAAAAGATTGCTGATGCATTATAATATGAAGCATGCCTTATGAGATCAATGGGGTGTTAAGTTATTTTAACTGCTGATGCATTGTATGGGATTTTTTTAGGAAAAATGGTTGAAATGAAGCTCAATTAAATATCTAATTAACTTCCATGCATGAAACTCCCATTGAAGATTTTTCTGTTCCTTTTTGACTGTATGGTTCCTTCATNGCTCAATTAAATATGTAATTAACTTCCATGCATGAAACTCCCATTGAAGATTTTTCTGTTCCTTTTTGACTGTCTGGTTCCTTCATTGTTGTTGTAGATGAGAGTTGATGGTTGATTTTTTTTTTCATTGGCAGGAAAAAAACGTTGATGTTTTTAAAGAGTTTTTAATATGTGGTATCCAGAATTGAGGCAAAAGAACTTCCTAGTTTTCTTTTTAATTTTTTTTTTAGGGAATTCTTTTCCTGATATTATTTGGATTATGATTACTTTAGGATCAATTATAGCCCTTACTTTCATTGACATGCATCTTGAGAGAGTTTAATTAGAACAAAAGTGATTATTCGATTTTATAATATTTTTAATTTTTACTATAAAAGCTGCTTCAGTTAAGTTAATTTATTAAGGACTTAATTATGTACTATTATTTATGGTTTTAAAATAAGTTTTTGTTGCAGAAATATCTAAACAATAAGTAGAAAATTCAAGTGTATATTATATATAACATGCTTTTGCTGTATTTTGTGCCTCCCTTTTACCTGTGTTTCTTTTTCCCTTTCCTTAATAATATTTCTTTATTTAAAAAAATGCTTTTTAAAGGTTCTCCCCAATCTACACTGATTGAGCATTGAAAGTGACTTAAATAATATTTGTATTTATGTTGGTTCAGTTTCCAGGCTTGAAGGCTTTGTTTCCAACAGGGAGCAGTCTTATGAAGATCCCATTGAAGAGTAATGCAGTTGTTTTAATCTGTTTCCATCCTTTTTATCTAAATGTTCTTTCTATGGGGAGTGAATCTAATGTTGTAAGTTTATTATACAGGTTGTTGTATGCAGTTTTTGTTGTTTCAAATGAGAATGCAACTGTTGCTGAATTGGCGACAACACTTCAGGCTGACTTGTCGCAACTGCAGGCAGCTGCATCTTTTGTATGTCGATTGGGATGGGCAACAAAAGTAATTGATCCTGCATCTATTCTTCAAGATACAAATATACCTGGTTCTCCTCGAAGTGTAGTCAGTGATGATGATGCTTCTCGAGCTAGTCTGGGTTCTGAGAATATGCTTATTGATAGTGATTCCAATCAAGGAGACAGTGGTCCTTCTTCTGCATATACTCGTGTTGCTTTCATAGTTGATGCTAATATTACATCCTATCTTATGATGGGTTCTGTTTCACCAGGTTTGTAAATTTTTGAGTCCTTTACTCGCCCATTCCTGAAGTTTAAATTCATTTGCTATAATTCTCTGAGAAATCGTTTTACATCAATTTTTATGGCATATGCTTGTAAAGTCAGATGTGCCACAATAAAAGGTCATAAGAAACTCACAGTAAGGTTCCTTAGACATTTTATTGATGGTTTGGATGAGTAAGCTGTCATTATTAGGTTTCTCAAAAGGAAAGTGCAAAATTACTAACAAGCATCCCTAGGTATATCTGACCATTCTTTTTGTACGTTTCTTTTGTTAATCTGGTGCAACTCCTTAGGGATGCTCTCTCTGCCAATTTTGGACTCTTAAACATGCGTTGGAGTTTAAATGGTGGTTTTAACTACTTCAATCTGTCATTTGTCATGCTGCTTTGTGCAAATACAATGAAATTGATGGCAACACCTAAATCTTTCTTCCGATAACCTTTTTTTTATGGGACAAATAACAATATGATAGAAATCTGGACTGTGAAATGCTACAGTTAATTTCTGAAGTTTATTAAGAACACCAGATGAGCCTGAAAATTACAGCTCAAAGGGTCTGAAATAGATTTAGTTGGCAGTTCTGTAAGGGTATTGGAAAATCAACTTAACAAAAATTCATCCATTGGTTAGTTTATTTGATATGTTCTTTTCTTTTTGATAGGAGAAGAAATATCATAAAGGGAAAGAAGAAGTACTAAGATACAAGAGGATAAGATATCCTCCTGAGAAAAAAAGAGTAAAAAAAACAAAACTACAAAATCTTAAAAATGCAATAATTCTGTCCAATAATGTGCTTATTGGTAGATAACAAATTGGTCACGAGAACTACTCTGAGGACAGGAATGAAAGAAATGGTTGACTGTCAGCTGAGGCATATAATATGCATACAAGAATATGATTAAGCAAATAAAGTTAGAATCTCAATCTTAACTACCTGTGTTGAGAAAATTTGATTCTTAGTTACATAATTCTATCTCTAGGTTCCCCTCCTTTTTAACTTTTCCCAAATCTTTTTTTTTTTTTTCCTTTCTTCTGCTTGAGGCTAGAGCTGATATGCATGAATAACATGCATAAATGACAGCTTCAGAATCATAATATTAAAATTCAAGTTTCTGTCATTAGTTTCAAATCTATATCTTCAGGATTTTGTTTTGTTTTTTCAGGATGTTTTCTCTTTTTGCTTGTTTGTTGGGTAAAGTTCTCTTCAAAACTATGGTTTTGGACATAAGTGATCTAGTTGCTTAATTTTGTTGGCCTCCCACCAGGATGGATGGAGTGAACAATTCATCATTGTCTAACAGCTCCCACTCCAAAAAGAGGAGCGTATTCAGCCGAAACACAACATCTAAAATCATGGGCATTAAATCCTTTTCTTTCTTTATATTTCTTTTTGAGAGGATATCTTTTCCTCATATTTACTTGTATCATGTCTTCATCCTTTCTAAACGAATTTATTGTTTTACCAAAGAAAAAGTATTCATGGGCATTAAAGTTGCTTTAGATTGGTGAAACCATACTTGTTTTGCTTATTAATCCAAAGTCGTGTTATCTTACTTTTTGTATACTCATTCCGTAAGCTCTCTTGACATTTATGATTTTGTTCTTCTTCAGCCTTCCTGGATATGCCTTAGCATTTGGTTTCATGTTTATATCTTTGTTGTCTCTAACATAAATCATATGTCCTGCTGATGAAAATTTTAGGCTTGAAATCTCATGCTGTAACACTTTATGAAGCTGGGAAATTGGGCCATGGCAGCATTGCTGATCTTTGCAAGGATCTTAGTACTTTGGAGGGTGCAAAATTCGAGGGAGAACTGCAGGAATTTGCAAATCATGCATTTAGCCTGCGTTGTGTACTAGAATGTCTGCAATCAGGTGGAGTTCCTACCAATGGAAAGGTGGAAGAAGGTTTTGATAAGATGGGTATGGCTGCTTCAATCAATGATGAGTCAAATCCTCTGAAAACTGAAATCTCTTTACCGGACAAATCAGGAGACTATAATATTACAGAAGCTGAGAAGAATAACGATGATATTGTAAATTTAGATTCAGTGAACTATGATGAGGCTTCTGTTTCCTCTGAACCTCTTCCTAGTAGCATGGGTGATGGAACCAATTCTATTACTTTGGGAGATGATAGTAATCACACACAGGAAGTCAGTGAGTCAGACACAAATCAACAGAATGATGAGAAACTAATAGTGGTTGAAGGGTCGGATGTTGGAACAGAAATCTTAAAGAGGAAAAAGAAATATCGTGTAGATATTCTTCGGTGCGAGAGCTTGGCTTCTCTTTCACCAGCAACTTTAGATCGCTTGTTTCTTCGTGACTACGATATAGTTGTGTCCATAGTGCCTCTTCCTCATTCATCAGTTCTTCCTGGCCCCTCAGGTCCGGTTCATTTTGGTCCTCCCTCGTATTCTTCTATGACTCCTTGGATGAAATTGGTATTATATTCAACTGTAGCTAGTGGGCCTCTATCAGTTGTTCTGATGAAAGGACAGTGTCTGCGATTTCTTCCGGCTCCTTTGGCTGGTTGTGAGAAAGCCCTTGTATGGTCTTGGGATGGTTCCACAATAGGAGGATTGGGAGGGAAGCTTGAAGGAAATTTAGTGAAGGGAAGCATACTCTTGCATTGTTTGAATTCACTTCTTAAACATTCAGCTGTGCTTGTGCAGCCTCTCAGTAAGTATGATCTTGATGAATCAGGAAAAGTGAGTACCATGGATATCCCTTTACCCCTAAAGAACTCTGATGGCTCAATCGCTCCAATAGGAAAAGAGTTGGGACTATCTGAAGAAGAAAGTTCAAAGTTGAATTCTATGTTGACTAGTTTGGGAAACAAGATGGACCTATGGACAGTTGGTTATATTCGCATATTGAAACTCTTCAATGAAAGAGAATCAGGTCACTTTTCACCTGATAAAGAGTATGAGTGGGTTCCATTGAGCGTAGAATTTGGGATGCCACTGTTTAGTCCCAAATTGTGCAATAATATATGTAAAAGGGTGGTTTCATCAGAATTGCTTCAAAATGGCTCATTTGGCGAACACCATGATGCAATGCAAAGCTTAAGGAAAAGATTGCGTGACATTTGGGCAGAGTACCAAGCAACAGGTCCTGCTGCAAAGCTTCTTTATCAGAAAGAGCAAGCTAAGGAGTCTTCCCGGCAACTTATGAACTATGCTAGTGGAAAATGGAACCCGCTTATGGATCCTTCTTCTCCCATTTCAGGGGCATCGAGTGAACATCAGAGGTTAAAACTTGCTAATCGACAACGCTGCCGAACTGAGGTCTTGAGCTTTGATGGCAGCATTCTTAGGTTTGTCTAACCTTTTGTTCCCTTACTGTTAGAAGATTTGCTGAATTTCCTCATCAGATAAATCAGTTATGACTTCTTCATCATTATCTTTACAAATATAATCAATTACTTCTTCTGAAATAATTACCTGGATTATTCTTAATCTAATCAGAGGTTTTAAACATTTTTCTGATTCGTGCTTTGACTGAATCCCAGAAAAAGAAAAGTTTTAGTTTCTCATTAATTTGCATTTACAACTGTAATGAAACTGATATTATTGCAAACCTGCTGGAAATTATGGTATTCCTATAATTGTTGATACTTTATTCATGACCTCCTTTGTTTTACTTGGGCCTTCATCTTGCATTTTACTTGGTTGTTTTAGCATTACTATTCATATAACTGTCAGAGAAAGAGTTCCTTTGGGTGTTTATGGTATTCATATAACTCTTAGAATTTTTGGAAAAATCATTTTTATATGACTGAAAATTAATGGAAGGTTAAACACTTAGCAATTAGCATTATAATTTGATGGCTAGAAATTTTTATCAGGTTTTCTTAGCTGTTTTATATTGAAATTCATCTTACCATGAGTTGCTCTCTAAAATGAAAAATTGTCAAATATCTCCCCTTGCTTCTTTTGTATCAATGCATATTCGTCATTCTTTCTGTCTATCTAACATTTTTTGGATATTTTGGGTGGTTATATGTTTATGGACCACTCGTACCTACCCTCAATTGTCATGGTGAGGTGATTTTAGGTTGACGTTTGAATCTGTATAATTTGAAAATATAATTGTCAAGAACCGATTCAACCTAAAAGCTTAAGCTGATAGGTGAAGGCCCAGGAATGGTTTTATATCTATCTAACACGCCCTCGCACGCGAAAGCCCTTTGGGCTTGAAGCGTGGACAAAGCATAGGCCCATTTATACCATGTGCTGAAATTTCAGTTTAATTGAGAAAGTGAGGACAGAAGGATTCGATCTCCTGACCATTTGGTCAAGGAGGCTCTGATACCATGTCAAGAACCGATTCAACCTAAAAGCTTAAGTTGATAGGTGAAGGCCCAGGAATGGTTTTATATCTATCTAACAATAATTATAAATACTTATGGTGTGAGCTTTCCTAACTGTAGATATTACAGCTATGGGATATTGATAAAGCAAAAAAATTGTGAACATTTGTAATTAGCATGTTCTGTGTTTATAATTTTCACATGCATCCACTAAAGTTACAGAACATTTGTAACTGTTTTATGATTTGATTTTGCCCCTTGATTGTTTTATATTGAAGTTGTGGAGGTGATGCTGGTAGTGAAAATTTCTATCAAAAAAAATAAAAAATGCTGGTAGTGTACATGAAAATATTTTCTACGAACTCAGACAACAGAATGATTAGAAGGATTACAAAAACCCTGTATGACTCTTTTCTCTATATATCATGGCTCATAACTATGATTTCTGAAGCTTTATGCTATTGAATGGTTCATGCAGATCATATGCGTTAACTCCTGTTTATGAAGCTGCCACAAGGCCCATTGAAGAAGCCCCTCAAGTCAATTCAACAAAAACCGAATCAGATGAAAATGACAGTAAAGAAGTACTCCTTCCTGGTGTTAATCTTATTTTTGATGGTTCTGAGTTGCATCCCTTCGATATAGGTGCTTGCCTCCAAGCTCGCCAACCTATTTCATTAGTAGCAGACGCAGCAACTGCCTCAGCATCCGTACCAATCAAATAGGTCTGCCTGTTATTTTTCTCAAATGTAGATAGATTACTCTGCCTCGATACTCGCAAATGGCAAAGCTAACGAGTTGCATGCCAATATTATCGATACTGACTGGTTTGTCTGCATCTTCGAGGTTGGTCGTTGTGCTCAAACTTGGGGCTTAGGTTGAAGGTAAATTTAATCCTTTTGTTAGTGTATGTGTCTGTTGTATTACCAATTCACTGACGTTATTCTAGTTCATTTTTAAGCTTTACTTTCAATAGTTGTGATTTTGACACCCAACTGCTGAGGGTTTTGTATGCCTTACCACTGACCTTAGGTTTACTGGCACTATTTCGGATTTTAAAACAAGGATGGAGGATAATATGACCAAGTGCATTTGCACTACTAACAAAAAATAAAAAATTTCCCTCTCTTGTTTCCCTTGTATTTTTTTTTTTGCTTGTCTTTATGAATGCCTTTTCTAGTTACTTCTTGCCTTCTTGTTTCTAATCCTGTTTATCATTCTGTGCTTTTGATGAATCTCATACATTCTATGCTAAATGCTGATTGTATTTGTTCCAGGTTTTGCTAGATCAGGAAATTCACTCAATTTACTGCTGTTAAAAGTGGAAATGTTATTGCCTTTGAACAATTCCATCCAATACATGACAGGATTTTTTGCTCCTGTTTACATGCTTAACGGGAAGAGACATTAGGTTGCCTTTGGCTCATATGTTTAGGAAAATGTGGTTATTGGCAATTTTGTAATTCTATTCTATCTTTCAGGATGCAAACTCACTCTCCATTTTAGTTTCCCCCTCGTTTATTGCCAGTGTGTAATATACTCCTCTAGTGCCTTCTGTTAAATTAATTAATCAAGAAAAATATGTATTTATATAATCATTTTTGTAGTAAGTGTCACTTGTAGATAACAACATAGAAATTCAACTACATTCAAGAATGAAATTGGAGAATACATTGTCTTTGTTTGCTTAAGAATGCAATAATTACTATTGATGGGAATACCGAGAAGTCATTGGGCACCAGAAAGGGCAATATATTAGTCAATTTTTTTTTTTTATTTGGCCATGTCAATTATGGTTACTGAAACCAAAATTTATTGGTAATTTTGATATTTATGTTGTATGTCATAGTATATAAAAATAATTAATATGTAAATAATACGTGTACAAATTAATTATTTTTAAGTTTGTTTGAGAAAATAAAATAAATTAATTTTGTATATAATAAAATATAAAAATTACGTATGTATGTCATATCAATATATATAGTATCATAAAATTTCCAGAATTTATTTGATATTCTTTTGTTGCATCATACTGGAAGGGATTGTAATCTGCCATTGTGAAATTTTATTTTTATATTTTTTAGCTGTAAGAAAAAAAAAAAAAAAAAAAAAAAAAAAAAAAAAAAAAAAAAAAAAAAAAAAAAAAAAAAAAAAAAAAAAAAAAAAAACAACAACAACAACAACAACAACAAAAAGGTCTCCTTGCTTTCTTGTCCTCGATCCCCACCTAAACCCAAGTATGCATGGTGTTGGTCCCAAGAACAGCAAAAATTACTCCATTAATCATACTAAACTAAACCTTCAAAGAACCAAACTAGGCCACTTTTAAAATTGTAAAAGTATTGTTTTTCTTTAATTTTTACAAATTTAAAATTGCTTGCAAAAATGGGCACCTTTGACCTAAATATTAACACTTTTACTTTTTATTAACATAATTATAATATTTTTTAATTTATTTATCTTAATATTACATTTTAAAAAAAATTAAAAACTAAAAAAAAAATAAGAGTGAGTGAGTCCCATTGGATATGCCAATGGCCCTNGTCCACTTAGGACACGCGGGCCTAGGGCCTGTCTCCACACTAAGCTTGACCTATATTTGACCAACCAACTTAAGTTGGACCCCTTGATTGAAAAAGTATGGCACTCTCTCCATTTTGTTCCCATATGTCGTTATTTTTTAATTTTGCTATTGTTTCCTACTTTGACCTCCTTTGCTTGTGTCAGATGCAGGGGACACGCCGTGGGCTCATTGGCGTGTCCTAGGTGGACACGCCGTGGGCCCATTGGCGTGTTCAATGGAACCCACTCACTTTGATTTTATTTTTTTAGTTTGTTAATTTTTTTAAAAGTATAATATTGAAGTAAAAAGTTAAAAAATATTATAATTGTGTAAATAAGTTATAAAAATGTAATATTTAAGTCAATCACCCTAAAATTGCTCCATTCATCATTGATGTGTAAAATCTTGGGCTTTTTGTGTTTTGAAAAACCAAAAAAAAAAAGTAAATATTCTCTTTTAATTTTCATAACTTATTTCTTTATTTACTGAATTTTGATACTATTATGTGAATTTTTTTTCCCCTTCTTTAAAGATGAAAATTGAACACATTAACAAGCAGAAATCAGTCACGAAGTAGACATAGACCGCAAACAGCAATGAACAAGTGTGTGGCGTTTCTAGCTAGAACAATTTCAACCAAGTTCCACAACTCACCTTGTCAATGGCGATTCTATTGTTCTCCGCCCTCAGTTTCCTCTTTTTCCCCCAGCAACAAACTCTTCGTTGGAGGTCTCTCTCCTTCCCAGCCTTCACCAAACCTACTAATTTATATGCATTTCTGTTTCTTCTGGACCTGTTGAGCTTTTACACAGTAATAACCATGGCTAATGGTGTTTCAGGGTTGTCATGGTCAGTGGACGAGAAGTCTCTAAAAGAAGCTTTCTCTTCGTTTGGAGACGTCACTGAAGGTAATATGTGAATACACATTTTTGGGGTCTTTGTAAGTTGCCCATTTTCATATATTGCTGATAGGCTTCTACCTGTTTGATGTTATGTCTGACTGAACAAAATTTGTGATTAGCAAATGGTCCATAGAAGAAGTTTGTAACTTGGGTTCTGTAGACATGAAAAGTAATTGGATTAGAAAGATAGCAATATCTAGTTAAATCCTTTCTTCTATATGGATTTTTGGTTGCAGTATGGAGGGTCATTGAAGTCAAGTGGAGAATTATTATAGCATGACCGTGAAATGATAACCATGTCTTGGGGAAAAGTATTTATCGCTTTGAATGATCAGTTATTCTTTGTCAATTTTTTACTGGTTGGATACATTAGCATATTGGTAGGAAATTAAGTGTCAAATAAGATTTTCTTTGAATGCATCATAAGGCCTTATATTATATTATTCTGTCCTCTCTATTTGGCCCTTCTTTACTTTATTTGTCAAAGTTAATATATTGTCATATGATTCCCACTACTGTGTTTGCACTCCAATAAAACGGGATAATAACAGTGTTGTCTGTGCATAGGCGCTGATAGAAACTTACTCACAAATTATGGCACCTATTTGGCTGAAATGCTTACACCTATAGCTCTTACATGTAACCACTAACAGCAAAATCATTTTGTCTGTTTCATAATATGTCGCAAGGCCCTTTGCTTTCATTGTAGTATTGGTGACATATTGCTAACCTAGACTGAACATTTTTGGTGAATGTAGTTTTTAGAAATCTGATTCTATCTTGGTAATACGAACATTTTTGGTGAATGTAGTTTTTAGAAATCTGATTCTATCTTAGTAATCCAGTGTAGGAGAGATTTTTTCAAAACCGAGTAAAATCACAGAATTTATGGTTTGAGAATTAGAAAAGTAAATATACAATGAAATGAATGAAGAAGCAGGAAAGTTAAAACTTTCATAGAGGAATATGACTAACATAAAACTTTTATGTCATAGTGGAAAGATGTTCTCTTATTTTAAGTGATGAAGTNTTTAGAAATCTGATTCTATCTTAGTAATCCAGTGTAGGAGAGATTTTTTCAAAACTGAGTAAAATCACAGAATTTATGGTTTGAGAATTAGAAAAGTAAATATACAATGAAATGAATGAAGAAGCAGGAAAGTTAAAACTTTCATAGAGGAATATGACTAACATAAAACTTTTATGTCATAGTGGAAAGATGTTCTCTTATTTTAAGTGATGAAGTCTATCTTATTGTCAATTGGAAACAATTTTTATTAGCAAGAGTGCTGGTATGAATGTTTTATAATGTGATACATTTTTATTAGCAAAAGTAGACATACAAATCTCTTGCTCTACCTTGATACATCTCCTTGAAATCTGTTTGAGCCATGGACATCTGGTGATTTGACCATCAAATTTTCATAATTTTGACCTGTTCTTGTGTTATTTCACATCCATGCTCTGTCCAAGACTGTTATTTTTTATTTTGTTAGTTTATCAGTGATACTTTCTAAATCAATGGGGTATTTTTTTTTGTAGTGAGGATAGTGTATGATAAAGACAGTGGTAGGTCTAGAGGGTTTGGATTTGTCATATTTTCAAATGAAGACAATGCAAAATCTGCAAAAGATGCAATGGATGGAAAGGTTAGTTGTCAGTATACTTTATCACCATCACCTATTGAAGTTTCTTCAGATGCCGACGGCTTTTCTTGCAGGCACTACTAGGTAGACCATTGAGGGTAAATTTTGCTCTTGAGAAGGCCCGTGGTGGACCTGTTGTAGTTCCTCGGATATCAAATATTGGAGAATTCAACAGGCACAAAACTTAATTAAAGTTACCTTGTGAAATTCACGTGTGTTTATTGCCAAAGGGTAATCAGTTATTTAGCTAATTGCTACAACTGGTATTGATTTTCATGATCTCCTTATCAGATAAAAATGGAATATAGTAGCAACAGATGACGGTTGTTCTAGATGGTAATTCTTCATGCAGACTATCATTTTACTGATTATAGAGGAGGTTTCTGGAACAAGACAGATATTTGGTAATATGATGTTCTGTTTGGAATATCCTTGTAGAGTTTAATCTTTATCTTCTAAGCATTATGCTAATGGAAGACTGGGTCCAACCTAATTTGTCTGGTACGCATGATTGACCAAAGATTACAAATCCATTTTCAATGTAATTACTACATTGATTGTGACTTTGTCTTACATTGAATAGTAGTCGTGTGAGAGGAAGAGGATAACAATCAACCTTAACCATTGATAATGGTCAATATAATATGATGAAGAGTAATCTCTACCTTTGAACCTGTGTTATTTCCTGCGGTTCCAAATGTCGGTAGTCGTGTGGCAAAGGAAAAAGGTGAGTAGATAATAAGACACGTTTTATCCACTAACTTTGCACAAATACTACATTTGATAGAGTCTGAGTTTAGGTGATTTTCACTCAAATATATATTACCAAATGTAGTTTGTGTGCATATCATCACTTTTATGGCAGAACCTATCTAGCCATCATGATCAACTAAATAAATTGTTGGATTTCAACTCAATTGAATCGAGACAACCTGATAGTGATAGATGCATTTAAATTGCGAGAGCTTTAATTGTTTTCAGAAAAACATGTACTCATTTGATAGGGTAAAGAAAAAGGCAAGAGGGTGAAATAGGTGAGAGAGACAGCAGTGGGGTGAGGTCTGGGCAAGGGACACTGGAAAATTGGGATAGACAGGCAAGTGTAACATTAAAAGTTGACAAGTCCTTGAGTGAATTTTTTTTTTTTAAATAAAGGCCAAATTTAGAAAATGATCTTTTTTAGGAAGGATAAATTTCCCAAAAAAATTGAAGTTTTCCTTTTATCTATTTTCTTAATTAAAAAATTTAGTTTTATTTATGTATGACAAAAAAAGGAATTTGATCAATCCCAAGTTTTAGAACTTGGGAGAAAGTACAAAAAAGTTTAGCTATATAGTTATTTCCTTTATGTATGTATTTATTTTATTTATATTTAAACATAATAATAACATACTAAATAAAATATCTATATATTTTTAGTTATTTGACAATATGCCAAAATAGAATCTTAATGGAGTGTGAATTGTGGTATCCATGGCATTAGAATAGGGGCATGGAAGAAAAGAATCACCCACAAAGCTGGTGCAAACGGGGTTACTTACTCCCAAAGGATCAGGAAAAAGTGAAGTATCGTAAAACGGTGCCGTTTGGTAGCGGGCATAACGGTACCCGTGTCATCGTATATCAGGTACACACAAACCAATCATAGAAAAAAGAATTACACAGTGCAGTGGACACTCAACACAGCTCTGTGATTAATCAAACTCGCACCCCAAAATTCCGCCATGGAAACCATCGCAGCTCTCGATTCGAATCCCGATGCCAATGTTGCCCTCATCAACGCCTTCTGCGAGATCACTTCCTCTTCTAAGCAAGAAGCCCTCTTCTACTTGGAGAGCCACAACTTCGACCTTGACGCCGCGGTTTCGACCTTCTTAGACAGCAGCATCCCCAACGCCGTTGCCACCGCCGACGACGTTGTCGCCAACAACATCGCCGACCCAATTCGCCCCACTCCCTCGCCGCCGGAGTCCCACTCCCCGGACTTCTCGCCGTCGATGTCGCCGTCGCGGTCCCGCTCGGCCTCACCGACTCCGTCCAGGGCTCCCTACGAGCTCCGATCGAGGAGGAATCGCGGGAAGGCTGCGAAGAAACCCTCTGGAAGCCGTACGGGTGGAATTCGCACGCTTGCTGATCTGAAACGGCCCGCTCAAGAGGGTTCTGATTCTGATTCCGATGATGAACCCCAGGAGTACTACACTGGAGGCGAGAAAAGGTATCATTTTTTTTTAGAAGAAAATTTCTTTAATCTCTGAGTTAAGTTCATATGGGGTTTGTGATTTGTTACCGTGCTAATGGTGGGAATTTATGCAGAGTTTTGTTTTTATTAATTTTTGCGTTTTAGTTGGGATCTGATTTTGGCAATCAACTCCTTTTCGCGATGAAATTCAGAATCTTTGTCCGACAAAGCCTTCTTTTCAAGAAATAAAGTTGTAATTTTTATTAAATTATCTTAAAACTTATGGTTCCCGTCCATGATAATTTAAATTTTCTTCATCTTGATGTTCGTTAAAGGTATTTGAAGATGGAAATTGTAAAAGGCGTCTTGAGTTTACATCGATTTAGCTTTTCTTGAATATGAAGAAATTATGTTGACTACACCTCGGAGTTGGACTAAACTGACTTTTCTTGAATATATAATGTGTATTATCAATTGTGTTTGATAATGTATCAAATGTTGATCATGCTCTTCCTTTTCTTTTTTTTCCTTCTTTTCAATGCACTCGAAATTTAGGAGAAACTTTGCTGTTTTCTTCAAATCTGCCATGGCTTCTGTTTTAAAGTATATAATGGATGTTGCTGGTCTTCATGGCATTTGGTTGACTACTTGAATGCTTACCTGAAAGTCATTAGGATTAACTCCTCTTGCATTGTTATTTGTGTTATTTAGGGCAATATTTTTGTACTTGTACTTGCTTGAGTTGCGTGTATGACTTTATTACTAGTGATATTTCAAACAAATGTGTTTGAAAGGGAAAATAGTTTTAAAATATTAAGAGGCGAGGTGAATGGTGATTGTTGTACTAGTTAGGACCTGTGTGAGAAAAAATAAGACCATATACTTCTTAAACAGAAAGTATGAGACAATGAGATTCAATGCTTGGTAGTGGTGGGATGGTATGCATCTGTTCTTAGGATTAAGGTTTTGCATCTAAGAACAGGTAGATATTCCTGATGGTGAGTTGTTCTATTGGGAAATTGGAGGGAAGGTTTTTGACAACTTTGTTTGACTGGACTATTCATCACCTTTCTTGTTTAGATGAGAAGTTCAATGCTTTTGGGATAAGTTCTATTTTAGTTCTTTTGACATCAATACACCTTTCTTGGTATAGCTGAATCTGATCTGTTGTTCTCTTGGTTACAGTGGCATGCTTGTTCAAGATCCTACCAAAGGCAATAGTGTTGATGATATTTTTAACAAAGCCAGAGAGAGAGCTGTTGATGGGCCTCCTGAAAATTCTAAAAAGTCTTCAACCTCAAAAAGTTTTACTGGAACAGCAAGATTACTTTCTGGGGAGACAGTGCCATCTGCTGCTCAGCCGACTCAGCCTCCAGAAAGTATCACACACACGGTCACTTTTTGGAGGAATGGGTTCTCAGTTGATGATGGCCCTTTACGGGAGTTGGAGGATCCACAGAATGCACCCTTTATCGAGGTAACTTGTGATTAAGTTTGATACAGAAATTTTTGGTGGTTCTTTATGCAGATTCTGTAAATTTCAAATCTGTGCAAGTTTTAGAGATATGCTTACCACATTCAAGTTGTGAAAAGTGCAATATTATGATATATTGCATTGAAGTTCAAAATCTCAATTTTGCATTAATTTATATTTTCTCTGCTTGGTTGATGGAGGCTAATGTTGCTCTTATGTAGCAGCTATGTTGGTTGAGCTCTATTTCTTTTGGTATCATTGATCTCTTTCTAGTGGTATTGTTATATGCTTATGAATATCTCTATCTTGGATGCAGAGCATAACAAAGTCTGAGTGTCCAAAAGAGCTTCAACCAGCAGACTCAAGGACTACTGTCCATGTCAATCTCACAAGGCGGGATGAAAATTACCCTGTATGCCCTTGTCTATTTCCTCGTCAGCTTTAGATTTGTCCTATCCGCATATGATCTTTACCAATCCTTTCTCCTCTTGCTTGTATGCAGGAACCAGCAAAGCCACGCCACCGTGCTTTCCATGGTGTTGGAAGAACTTTAGGTAGCAGCAGCGCTGGCAGTGAAGCTGCTGGTGAATCTAATGAAACAACTGTAGTTACTGCTCTAACCACTGCTCCATTGCCATCGATGGGTTTAGTTGTAAATGATTCACAACCAGTTACCTCAATCCAGCTAAGGTTATCCGATGGTACACGCATGGTTTCTCGCTTCAATCACCACCATACAATTAGAGATGTTCGAGCTTTTATTGATGCATCAAGACCCGGTGGAGTAAGAAGTTACCAACTGCAAACAGTTGGTTTCCCTCCCAAACAACTTACTGATTTGGACCAGACTATAGAGCAAGCTGGTATAGCCAATTCAGTTGTTATCCAAAAGGTGTAGGTTATTTGGCCCTGGTTTCATTTCCTAGGCAACTTGAAATTACTATGTTAACTTAAACGTTGCTCTGTTTCTGCTTTAGTGAATTTCTTATCCAAAAAATATTCATTGTTAAATACTATCCATTAAGTTTTCTTTATCCCAACATACATTCACGAAGAGAAATCTCTGTTAAGTGAAGGCACATTGTTACTTTCACAACGATGATAGATTGAATGTTACTCATTATAAGCTAACTTTTCACATAGTTGAGGGAAAAACTTCATGGGGAAATCAAGGTGTTTTAGGCACCTTTTGGTCTATTTCTTTAACCTTATAACACCAATGGCTACCTTCAGCACTTCACAATTCCTCTATATGAATCCTTGGGTATCCACAATCCATGGACCTCAGAAGGTTGTAAAATGTTTGAATATTTTACTGGTTTGTATTGTTCCCAAGAATGGTTTCTACTTTTTCCGTCACTTTTTAGAGATGTTTCTTGGCAAAAAGTATTGCCCTTGTGACAACAAGAAATTGTGCATGAAAATGATTATGTAATGAATTTAAAGCCAAGAATTGAGTGCGGTAGTTGGTGGACAGAAAAATCTTCCATTTTAATTAAACTTCNAGATTGAATGTTACTCATTATAAGCTAACTTTTCACATAGTTAAGGGAAAAACTTCTTGGGGTTAGGCACCTGTTGGTCTATTTCTTTAACCTTATAACACCAATGGCTACCTTCAGCACTTCACAATTCCTCTATATGAATCCTTGGGTATCCACAATCCATTGACCTCAGAAGGTTGTAAAATGTTTGAATATTTTACTGGTTTGTATTGTTCCCAAGAATGGTTTCTACTTTTTCCGTCACTTTTTAGAGATGTTTCTTGGCAAAAAGTATTGCCCTTGTGACAACAAGAAATTGTGCATGAAAATGATTAGGTAATGAATTTAAAGCCAAGAATTGAGTGCGGTAGTTGGTGGACAGAAAAATCTTCCATTTTAATTAAACTTCATTTTCGTTCTCATGGCTTAAAAGTGAAGAAGTAATGACAATATGATCATGTAAGCAGAGCGATCATCAAATCAAATAAACTTGCGTACTCCATTGAATTAAGTATTTCAGTTTCTATGGCACAGAGGAAGGTACAAATCTTTTTTTCTTTTGGTTGAAAATTGTAATTTGAAGTTTTCTATAATATTTTTTTGTATTAGACTCCTACTTTCTAACAGTATTTAAATTTTTCAAGACTGTCAAGTTTAATATACTTTTAAGATATGTGTCAAGAATTAATTGTAATAGTAAATGTGGAAAATCTAATTTTAGTATAAATAGGATGAAACATGTAATCCAAAAAAGATGAAACATGGCTACTATGGGCTATACATATTTTTGGGGTTTGCATTTACAGTTTCTTCTAAATTGATGAGTTAAAAATTCTCTAAAACTAGTATAAATTACTACTCTAGTTTATTATTAGAAAATCTCTAGGCCATAGAACTTCTAATGTTGGAGACTTTTCAATTAGTCAACAGAAAATGTTACCCAAAAATGCATTAACTTAAATTTTTTCCCATCCATTACTTCTGGAGTCTAAAATTTTACACAAACAACTAAACACTTTAAATATATCTTAATGATAATCTAGCTGATATTATGACTTTGAACAGCCTAGCAAAATATGAAGTCAAGAAGTAAAAATAGGCAGGTCAAAGTAAAAGTACAACTACGCAACAAGTTTACAGCTCTTTAAAAGGAAAAACTAAGAGCTAATTAGGTCATATTTTACTATTCTATTATTAGAAATTCTTTACCTCACAGAAACCCCAATATTATAGCATTTTTCAAAGCAGAAAGAAAGCTAATTATAGAACAAAAGATAAAATTTCCATCCTAAAAGATAACTTCTGCTCCTGCATGATAAAATATACTATTTATGGACAAACATTTAGATATTACTTAGATAAGGTAAAAATAAACAAAGTCAACGAAGCAATTAAGACTATGTAAACCGGTCCTGCTTCTTGGAAAATTCACAAACTTCACTCTTATGAGAACAAAACAAGATGTCTAATCCAAGGCTTGGGATCTTTCTTATTGCATGTTCAACATTGCTATCGGCAAATTCAGTAGGAATAGATGTTCAATATGATGCAAATGCCTTCAGCATACAAAGGAAACTTATATTTTCTGGTGCAATCTATTATTCATGCAGCATTGAAAAGATGTAGCCAGGCCTTGTTCAAAAAGCCAAGGATGGCGGCAATGATGCCATTGAAACCTACATCTTCTCAAGCAATCTTGACTTCATCAAATTCTTAAAAACTGTTCATGCAGCAAGACTTTATGTTGTACTAAGAATTGGTCCCTATGTTTGTGCTAAATGGAACTATGGAGGTTTTTCAATGTGGCTGCATAACATGCCAAGAATTCAATTGAGGATAGACAATCTAGTTTTCAAGAATGAAATGTAGATCTTCATAACAAAGATTGTGAACATGTGCAAAGAAGCAGGGCTATTTGCACCACAAGGAGGACCAATTATCATTGCACAAATTGAGAATGAATATGGAGATGTCATCAGATACTATGGCGAAGCTGGGAAAGCATACATCAAATGGAGTGCACAAATGAATCAAGCTCAAAACATTGGTGTCCCATGGATTATGTGCAAGCATGGTGATGCTCCAACACCCATGATTAATACTTGTAATGGATACTCCTGTGAAAATTTCTGGCCAAACAGTCCTAAGATCCCCAAAATCTTTACAGATAATTGGGTTAGTTAGTTCTTGAAATAGGGTGAAAAAAAGACACATAGAACTACTGAAGATGTGGCTTTTCAGTTGTGCAATTCTTTAAAAAAGGTGGTGTTTTTCAAAATTACTATATGTATCATGGAGGAACAAATTTTGGAAGAATAGTAGGTGGTCCAAAAACTTAAAGAGGGGTTCTTCCACTTTTAAGACTAAAAGGGAGACATCGTGCAACTAAGTTACAAAATATATAGAGTAAAACCTTTTTTTAATCCTTGAAAAATGCAGTTACTGACAAATTTATCCTCTAAAAATTTTCAGTGACAAATTAGTCCTTGAATTATTATTCTGTCTGACAAATTAGTTCTCTGATACTTTAATGAGAAAAGTTCTGGACCCTTGTAGACCCCTTTCCTAAATTTTTTTTCACTGATTTTGCCTAGCTATGTTTAAGCCCTCATTTTCTCATTCAAGTCCTCATTTTCTTTTCACTGATTTTGCCTACCGGAGGACTAATTTGTCAGCAAAATAATAATTCAAGGACCAATTTGTCACTGAATATTTTTTGAGGACGAATTTGTCAGTGACTGCATTTTTCAATGACTGAAAAAGAGTTTTACTCAAATATATATATATAGAACACAGAGAGAATTGGAGGTTGGGAAAGAAGGAACTCCATTTGAGAAATAGGGTTGTTCTGTTATGAAACAATATTCTAGGTTCATTTGTGATATAATCTTCTTTCAAACCGTCAGAGCGTATAACACGTCATTAAAGGTTAAAATATGTTTAGATACCTTATTAAAAAAAAAAAAAAAAA
>QAOA01008487.1:66726-138834 GCA_003255065.1 Cercis canadensis
AATAAATTTATATTGGTAAGCGTACTTCTCTTCCTGTTATTTTGAGTTTGCATTTGCAAATAAATTGTGGGAAGAAATTCTCATAAATTTACTATCGGCTTTTTTTTTTTTTTTTAACAAAAATTTAAAATGAGAGGATGCTCCCTTATTCTAAGATTAGCGCATGTCATAAGATTTAACAAAAATTTACAATAATATTTACAAATCATCTATCAAAAAGAAATTGCTAGTAATTAATAAAATTTAAACTTATATCTTACAAACAAAGTGTTTCGATCATTACCAACTAAACTAACACTTGTTATGCCAATTGTTTTTTTTTTTTTTGGGTGCTATTATACAACCTTATTTAATGTAAATAATTTGAAACATGTGCCTATAAATCATATATTATAAGGTGTTATATGCTGCTCATTAAATATTGTGATATTTTGTAATATTGCTCATAAAAAATTCGCATAATTTCTATTACACCTTTCTCCAATATGTTAAGCTGTAAATTAAGATTTGACAATAAAGAAAAGTTAACTTTAATTAAATCTTAAGCGTAAAACCGTGCAAATGGAAGGATAGTGTAAAAGAAATGGTGTGAGATTATCAATACTCTTCTAAAAACAAAATTAACAAGAAAAATGTTCGCCCTTTTCTTGATATAATCATATATATGTGATCCCTACACATGGAAATGATACTTCTTATAAAATTGACCAAATCAGGAAAAATATAAACACAATAGTTCCCTTAATGCACTATAACCAGTGCAGAATATATTATATAATTAGATCTAAGCTCTCCTTAATATATAGACGTCTTAATTAGCGAAGTACTCTAGGTTTTCATCCTAGTAATTGTACAAGAGTGCAAAACATGCATCCTAGATATCAGCTTCATCAAAACCATTGTAAGTTAATATTAGGGTTTCAGTTCAGCTGTGAATAAGTTCACGAGTTTAAGTAGGAAGGATTGCTCAAAGGAGCATAGGCATGCCATCCATGGAGAAAGGCCTGCACATAACACTTTCCATGTAGTGGTGGGGGTTAGTTGGCTCCATCACAACAAATTGCATATCCTCAGAAGGCTTCCAATGGCGTTTCCTCTGGTTGATGAACCAGTTGTTGATCTGCTTCAGATCTAAACCTGTGGATTCTGCCAGTGCCAGCTTCTGGGATTCCTATTACACCAATTTCAATGCCATTAAGGTAAGAATTGTTGTCCTTGTCATATGTAATATAACTTCATGACATGCACAAACGGATCCGTTAAGGACTATGATTTCGGAGCAATATGACTTGAGTAATAATATATAAACAAACTTTTTGACAAAACATTCCCCAAACGCTACTGGATATGGTAGAATCTGAGTTTAACTAGTCCTGTGTTAAGCAATTTTCCGGCCAAAACTCAGACTTCTCCACATCCAGGTTTGTGTACAGGTAAATGTGTTATGTAAGTTTATGAAATTATCATTTCATTTCTCATGACCAGCAGCAGAAACCACAAATTTAACATTTTACCTTTTGTTCTTCTACAAACGCACTACTGTTCAAATGTGGCTATCTATACTACTATCTGTTTCAAAATGCTCAAAAGTTTATAATATGAAAAAGATTAAGGAATCAAAGTAGTGAAATTATATTCAGATACCATTAAATTATGCTCTGAAGGTATATAAATTAAAAGTAAATATGAAATATATACCGTTGGATAAGGCCATTTATAATGTCTGCTCCACCACTCTAGTAACTGTTGCCGAGCTTCCTTTGGTAATTTTCCATTCTTTTTCTTCTTCAGAAATTCCTGCTTGAGGCTGCCTAGATATCCACTGTACTTACGCAAAAGTTGAACTTTTAGTTCTCTGTCTTCAGCTTGAGGATCTATGTTATTTTGATGTACCTCAAGCTCATCTTGAGAAGAAGATCCACTTTGACCTTTCAAATCATCGGAACAAAATGACAGACTAATTAGCGAAAACAATTTACTATGCAAACAAGTATGCATGCGAAATTCAGGATTCTAGGAATTCAGATGACCCCTTCCATATCATTTATTAAATGACACCACTAAACATCAAGGATTTGAATGAGGTATTCCAACTATTAACTTTTTCAGTAATTTTGCTATGATTCAGGTTCGAACATAGAATCCTCGAGTCTTGAGGACGACATCGATATCACTCAGCCACAGATAGTTTGGTTCAACTATTAACCAGTTTAACTTCACATAGAGTTCTGCTTACATCAAGACTAAATTACACAACATAAACTAAAAGATTAATATAATCATCTCAATTGAACAATTATTTGTTGAAACATTTTAAAATTTTTAATCACCAATCTTTCCATATGCATGGTAGTAGTATAGTTGAATCCTTTATTTACAACAAAAAAACCTGAATATTTATAGGAGTACTTATAGCAGAGGCTTGCATATAATCTGCTTTTGTTCTCTCTAATATTAAATTTAATCATAGTATTACTTGTTCCTTGAAGTGGACAAACCTATCATTAGTTGTTTAGAGGTCCCAAAGTAGGGAAGATGATCCACAAGAATAGATACTACATCCATAACCAGAAGAAAAATATGAGCAATATGGTAAGAAGCATAAGACCTAAAATAGAGAAAAATGAGAAGGTTTGCTAATAAAGAATAGAACTTCTGACAGTAGAACTAGAGTGCTGTTATTTATTAGAAAGTAGCATCCTCTCCTTTTACCTATTGAGGACAATGGAAACAATATGAGGGTGAGCCTGGCCGATATAAATTTTGCTGAACAACACTTGAGCCCTAATTCTACAACTTTTTGAGGGTACTGTAACCAGGAAATTAAACATGGCGTATAACCATCAGTAGTTGACAGAGAAGGTATGCATTTCTCTTCCTTCAAGTTATCAAATGAAGAGCTTGAAAATTTCATAGGAGATAGCAATCTCTTCATATTCACACTATATGATAACACCCAGAACATCATAGCAAGACTTGAAAATTTCAACATTTGTGAGTTCCTTTGAGACAAATGCATATAATATTTGTTGATAAAAAAAATAACAAATTTTACAAAGTACTCTACTGCTCATAAGTCATAAGGATAAAACCTGTCTTAAAATATGGCTCATTTCTAATTGTATGTACCCATTCCACCAAGAAAAAAAGGTACTAAAAAGAGGAAAGACACCAGGCTCAAACAAAGAAAAATTTCACTTTGCTTTTAGAATCAAATAGATGGATGAAATTGACAACAGATGACAAACGGAGACAAGACAACCAGCTTCCTCCCTCTTGTAATTTTATGAAGTACCATGACAAAGAGAGCCATAGATTTAAGTGAAGAGAAAGAAATTAATCAAACAGAAGAAAGAAGGAGGAGAGGCTTGCAACATATCACAGCACACAAGACATCTGAGAGAATTAAATTAAAGGTCACTAGGAAAAATTTAAATTAACATTTAGGAGCATAAAGCAAACAAAACTCATTTACTTGATTGCCCGATCTAACAGTAATTTTAACCCTCTAAATTTTAACTTTTCATCAACTTCAAACACCATGGGCCCATCTTAATCAATTCTTGGTCATATCATACAATCAATTTTAACTTTTACCTAATTTATCTCCATCAAGCTTTTCAACGACTAAAATCTAAACACACTCTATGACAGCAAGGAATGTCTTATTTTTTCAACTCTCTCGGACGTTACCCTGAAGAAGAATAAACTTCTAGAGAGTAACTTATCATATGCCCCTAAAGGGCTTAATAAAATTAACTCAGAAGGACTACTAGAGCGTGTTTGTTTACCCGTTGTCTCTACCTCGAAATGTAAAACACTGCGTTTAAGGCAAAAGTACTCTATTCTCTGTAGCTTCTATCTCGTGCGTCGAGTTTGGAATTTTGAGCCTGAGGCTAAACAAAACAAAACACATCTTCGTACCAAAAGAAAATTATTTTAAACAAAAACATAAAAAAAAAAAAGTATCCACATATCTACTTAGTATTAGTACGATGGAGATAGAAGGAGACTACAATCCATCTAGCTATTTGTACCTGCAGGTTTCCTATGTACAAGACCACTCACGCCGTTAATTTACTCGTTCTGCTTTTCTCTCACATAGAAGGCCACACAAGCATTGATTACCTTAGCTTTCTCTCTCTCAATCTATTCAACAGTCTCCAACACCCTCCCCCACGAGATACATTTGTAATGCACAAGAATTAACCCAAAGATGAAATTATTGAGAATAGTTTAGAAGTGAGAAGAGTGCAGCTGGAACATATAATGATTAATGAGTAATCACCAGAAGAATCTGTTGAAACTGCTAGAGTTTTAAACTGACACTCAACCCTTGAAAGGAAAATCATGGCTTCTTTGAAGGGTTTTGAGAGCTCTTGCTCATACTTGATAAGCATCTCACAGTATGCCTCCATGAACTGATCCAATGCTGGGTCTTCACCTATAGTGCCAGTTCCTGTCCTGCCCATATTGGAGAATTGAGCTTTAGCACATGCCTCCTCTAACCTAGCCACCACTTCAGGAGGTGCTCCAACCTGTGTAAGATTCTCTAGTTACACCATCAGAGTAAACAAAACACGAAAATACGCAAAACCTCTAGAAAGAGAGGGGAGAGAGAGCATGGACAAAAAAAAAAGAGAGAAGAAAGATGGAAACTTTCACGTGTTTAAATTTATTATACTAAATTCATTTTCCAGTTCTTGATCTAAATCCAACACCTTCTATTTGTAGGATAAAAGAGGGAAGAAACCCTTGAACGAGTTTCAACAACAATTGAGAGCTTCAGCTTAAAATAGTGCATGGACACGAAAGCTTTTCTAAGAAAGGAAAACTGATTTTTGAACTCTTTCACAAACTGGTATCGTAATTTAGAGAAAAAGAAAGAAGAGTTTTCCCTTTTCCCCTTTTTTTAATTTTTCAAAATTGTGAAGAGTTTGAGTTCATCACCTTCTGGCAATTGAGGTAAGCAGACAAGAGTTTAGGAAAGAGAGGATGTGCCATGATTTTAGCCTTCACACTGCAACTATTTGTTTCCTGGCTATAGTTATGATCTTGATCCATGTTCAAAGCAGATACTCTTTGGCCACTGCTACTCTGAGCAGCAGAATTGTTGTTGTTACTGATCAAAGGTAGAGGAAGAAACTGCCTATTCGTTAGTGGCATCAACATGTCCATGGAAGAAAGCCCACTGCAACTGTTGTCTCCAAACCCTATCATAGTTTCCAAGACTACAAAACTTCAAACACCCGCAAAAGCTCCTTTCTCTCTCTAAAATCTCATATAATGCATTTACCTAAAATATCTTCATCAAGGTTCTCTATTTCCCACCTCACTGTTTCTAAAAGGAGAACTGCATATAATTGTCCGAAGTGTACTCCCGGAATTTAAGCCAAAAAAACTGTCTCTTTTTGCAGAAAAATCCAAATAGGCTAAATGGGATAGTCAGTCAGAAAATGAGGTTTTTTTTGGTGGTTCTTGGCTGTTCGTCTCTATAATCTGCGAAAAGCAGAGATTCAGTTCAGATATGCAGAGTTCCCTTGGAAATGGGTAGTCTCTCTTCTTCTTTCTGTACATCAACAGCAACAGGTGGTCACTGACCCCTTTCTCTCTCTTCTCTCTCTCTCAGACACATACACACAAGCAGATTCAGTTGTGTGTATATTACAGGTAGAGACAGAGAGGCTACACGCGGAGTTAACGTGTGTATCTGCAACTACAACTGAGGGCTTTCCTTCCCAATGAAAGCTGAGATAAAACTCAGTATCCCACCTCCTCGGTCATTGCACTACCACTGATATCACTTCCTTAGCTCTTCTGAGAGGGAGGAGAGAGAAAAAGTGCTTCATAATGGGGGCTTATTTTTTGTGGTTCCTAAGCTACCTATTATAATCTATTCTAATTTTTGTGATTTTTTTTTTTGTAAGAAGTTTATTTTTTCCCATCAGATATATCATATAGAATTACAATGTTAATTCGAATTTAAAACTTTAATTTTTTAAAAAATTCATTAATTAATTATATAGTATATACGTATATTTCTATAAGAAATTGTGTAGAAATAATTCTTGATTTTTAATATTAAGTATGAAGTTCTCAAAAAAAAATTGAGCCATTTATTAGTGTGTATTATACTTAAATAATTCATAAAATTTGAATTTAATTGAGTACTATCCTGTTTTAAATATTTTTCAATAAAATCATTTCACCTCAATTTAATGAATTAAAATTCTAACTAATTTTTAAGTATCAAACACACGCTAGATTATTTAGTTTTTTATGAGCTTCATATTGGTACAAAAACTATGGGTAATTTTTCACATAACTCACTGTAAACAGGGGATAAAGTAAGGAGGTAACTTAGAAATTGGCATGTTTCTTTGTGTTCAACTCTGCATATTTTTATGTGCTTATTTAATTGGATTAGTATATTTAAATTTATTGGATATAATATAATTTTGGTGAGATGACTAAACTTGGACTTGTGAGAGGGTAAATAAAGCATAATTAATTTCGTCATCTGATTTTTCTCATAAGTTTGAGGTTGAGGTCTGATTTTTCATTCCTCTAATAATTTTAGCTTCCTCTATCTTATTAAAAAATATTGAGAAGGTATATTTTTAAAAATATATAAGTAACATATCTGAACAAAATATGCACAATATTTTTCATAATTTTCTTACATTCATGAGTTATAGAAAGCTTCAATAAGTTATAAAAAGCTTCATTGAGCTTATATAAACTCATAACTTGTCACAGCAAATAAACATTAAAAATTTGTAAAACTATGATAAATAGTATTATTCACATATTAATTACTTGTATTTATATTACTTCATACTTTGTACATTGGATAGTACATATTGTCTCTTTTCTTAACATATAATAAAATCTAAATTTGATTAAATTTATTTAAATTTAAACTAAATACTCTTCTTCTTCTTTTTCTTAATTCTATTCATATTTTCTTCATCGTTGCTCCATGCAGAATGTAATAAGGGAATTGCTTGTTTATATAACACAATCTGCATTTAAATATATAGACAAGATTTATTTAAAGTTTTGACTAAATATATACTATAGTTTAAATTTTTACAACTCCATACTAAATAAATTGAGAGAATTACAGAAAAAAATTAAGAGAAATATTTTTTAAAAATAAAAATAAACAACATAATGATCAATGATCATTGTTTGATATAAGTGATTATTTTTCTTTCTCAGAAACATATTTCTCTTAACTTTTTTTTTCCCTATAATTCTCCCAAATAAATATAAAAGCACCATTCCTCAACACCCAATGAGATTATGAGAGTGATGAAAAGCAAAACTGTGAGGCTTAGGAGGGTGTAGTACTGAAAGCTCTTTCTTCTTTGGCTTTGTAGTGGTAGATGTGTTGGTTGATTGATAGGAATCAAACTTCAACCGTCCATCCACCCATGTGATATTCTCTTGTGATTTTGGGACTTCTCTCTCTCTAACTTTTTGCTTTTTATATGATGTGATTAGCAACTAGCATTCTAGCAAGTTGTTAATCAGAGCAACACGACACCGTTTGGTAGATTATATTCATGCAAACGACACACATAGGTCAGTCGGGTCATGTCGGTCTAATCAATAATAATTTAGAGTGGAAAAAAGTTGGCTTGGAGAGCCAAAAGGAGCAAAAGAAACCTATAATATTAAATATTTTCTTCTTGGTGGGACAGTGCGAATGTCTCTTCTTTCAGTCTTTTAGTACTATGCATTTTGTGACCTTGCCCTACAAGAATGATATATCCCTTGATGGAGTTTGACAAGTTGTTTTCCCCATTTCTTTCGTCTTACAATTTGAATTGAATTTCAAGGGTTAATTTCTCTCTGTCTTTGGTTTATTCAATTAACTATAATTAATGCTTCTCTTTTGACCGTGTTCTACTTCTCCTTTAAATTAGGGTTTCACAGTTTCATCAACACATGTGTATCTTACATAACTTTTAGCAAGAAAATGAAGTAAAAAAGATAAATTTATTTTATCTTATGTTAATGTTACTATGTTGATAGCAAAAAAATAATTTACTCAGTATATAATCAATCAAGCAATATTGCAATCATTCTTAAAAATTATAAATTTTATGTTTGAATTAAGAATCATAGTTAAAAATTAATAAAATTAAAAAAATAATTGACAATATTAAATTGCATTAATACAAAGAGTATTCAGTTTAATTCATATTTTGATCTCTTATTAATAGGGATTGATAGGGCATTATAACTGAAACTGGCCATAGAGCAACAGGAAAAGTACCCTTCCTCATTATAATTATTGGATTAGTCATACATCTACACGCTTCACACCTTTACATATACCAATATTTGAATTTTATTAAACTAAACATTCTTAAACTAGAACAATATGTAAGGCCTTTTTTTACGTATAATTCAATTTTTTACAGCATCTACACCGTGTAAAAGTATTATTTTGAGCCAAATATTAGAGACTTATGGTATGTAAACCTCATTGCATCACTATATTCTTTCATATTGGCTATAATTCTAATTAAACTCTTTTCCCCAAATTAAACTTAATTCTCTTGCATCTTTTTTACTTAAAATTTCAGAATTATGCTCTTGAATCTTTCACTTGCATCATGCCCCCCAAAAAAACAAGTGCTCTTTATTTATAATTTTAGTTTTTGAGAATAAACTAACTTTTCATTCAACCTAGAAAAACTCTCTCTAGTCTTAGTAGTCTATCTTTTTTGATAAATAGTCTTAGTAGTCTATCAAATCTTCTGGAATGTTTCTCAATCAAGTAACTTTATTAAGTGTATACTTTGATAGGTGACGACAATAATAATACGTGCATACTTCCACAATTTACATATGATCACAATGTGCAATTTTAGCGATCAAATAAATTAATTATATTTTTACCATGTCAAGTTGTTATTTATGTGTCATTTCTTCTATCACTAATTTATCGTTGAGTCNATCAAATCTTCTGGAATGTTTCTCAATCAAGTAACTTTATTAAGTGTATAGTTTGATAGGTGGCAACAATAATAATACGTGCATACTTCCACAATCACAATGTGCAATTTTAGCGATCAAATAAATTAATTATATTTTTACCATGTCAAGTTGTTATTTATGTGTCATTTCTTCTATCACTAATTTATCGTTGAGTCCTATGATATGCCCTAACTTTAAAATGAGGTAAACTTCTCTCACCTTCAACTTTTATCAAAAAAGAAATAAAAATTCTCACCTACTACAAATTGAGTCTAGAAGTTTCATTCCTCAATTATAAATAGAGCCTCCCACCAACCTTAGTGACACACATCAGAGAAGCAATTGTCATTCTCCCCACCGAAGGAAAGGCATATCCTTGTTCTGCATCCTCTCACAAGTGAAGTGCCTTCTGCTTATGATACTAACACTTGGTTACTGGATTTTGAGGGTAGCCTATGTGTGTTCGAAGGGCCTGGGAAACAAGGGGAAATTGCTGAGACGTGGAAAGGGAGATTTACCTAAATTAGATGAAGTTGATGTCCATTACAGAACCATAGACTGCGCATAGTATTATTCATTCGCAACCCAGTAATTAGAACATATTTTTCCAAGTCTTGCTCCTTAATCCTTCAAGGAATTATCCCCTTAGGTTGAAATCATGCACTTTTCGAAAGTAGCTATTTGAGAATGTACAGCGTTGGTCATCAAGTATATTTTTATTGTGAAATTTTTGCGCAAAAAATTTGCAGTCAAAATCTGATGACCATTCCTCAGCTGGATTCTCAAAATGTAATCTGCTAGTCACATGTCCACAATAGTTGCATTCGAAAACAGCATTAATATCAGCCTCAGGGATAATTCCTGAAAGTATATGGAAGCGGGAGTGGGAAAATATGATTTGTTATTGGGTTACAAATGAATAACTAAATTGGATGAAGCTATTATCTGACAAAGAAGGCATTTAGAAAAGTTAAGGTTAACGGGATCCCTCAGTGGAAGGAAAGGGTTGATGCATGAAACGCTGATCTCACTCAAAAACCTAATAAAGGTAATTATATTTCTTTTTGCAACTATGAATTTTTGTTTACTTCAACTGATTCTATTTAACTTCTCTATTCTATGTTTTAGGAAGCATAAGATCCAAAGCATGGTGAAGATGACTATTACTAGCATCTCACAGTGTTTGCCTAGAGCTAGATTGCTTAGAGACCCAAAGCTATCCGGGTACACAAAGAAGAAATGATGACATATCTAGATAGTTTATAGTCTTCTCTCTATTAGCTTATATTACTCATTCTATTACACTTTCTGTCGTAGTATAGAATTTGCAGTGGGAGGAATACCCTTTATATTTTGTACTAAAGGGCAATTACTTCCAAAATTTGTACTGATGTTGCTTTTAGATTGATGTCAACAGCTTCTTTTGTTTTTAATAATTTCTAATGCGAACAAAGATTTGTGTATGAGATGGTGTGCATAATGGAGAGTATACTTCGTTGAGTTTGTTCATGTAATTTTTTGTTTGGTGTTAGGGTACTCTGGACTTCTGTATATCAATACCACTTGTAGAATTGTATAATTGTGCTTCTTTTTATGACTGTAATATTTTTCTTCTATGTGCGAAATGTAATGATTTTCCTTTAAATTTTTTTTATTAGTGTTTATATAGTGAACTATAGGCACTTGTCATGTTAAGTTACAATCTACAAATTCATAGACCAAAACAACTGTTAAATATAAAATTATTCTTAAATTTTTACTTAATAACATAAACTTTTGAGTTAAAATGACTTTTTTGACATTCTGCGCATTCTCAACCTCCGCCTGCATAATACTTCTTTTGTAACGAAAAACTTTCACCGATACCCAAGAAAACTTTCAACCAAAATTGCATCGGTCACATTCTATGTCGCATGTCTCTCCCCATGATTTATTGCACAATAATGAAATTAAAAGCTCCTTCTTTGCATTTGTCAGTTTGGCTATTTGTCTCAATTTCTTTACATTCTCAACCTCTCTACCCGCAATACTTGTTTTTGCAATAAAAAACTTTCACTGATACCTAAGAAAAAGTTTCAACCAAAACTGTACTGGTAACATTCTTTGTCAAATGCCTCTCCTTTGTTTTATTGCACAATAATGAAAGTAACTTTCCTTGTTTGCATTTGTCGCTTTGGTCATTTGTCTCAATTTCTCCGCTTTGTCAACCTTCACCTACATAATACTTGTTTTACAATAAAAACTTTCACAGATATCTAAGAAAAAGTTTCGGACCAAAACTGTACTGGTCACATTCTTTGTCAAATGTCTCTCCCCTTGTTTTATTGCACAATAATAAAAGTAACGTTCTTTCTTTGCGGGCATTTGTCGCTTTGGTCATTTGTCTCAATTTCTATGCATTCTCAACCTTCACCTGCATAATACTCGTTTTTGCAATAAAAGCTTTCACCAATACCTAAAGTAAAAAATTTCAATAAAAACTGCACTAGTCAAATGTCTCTCCCCTTGTTTTATTGCACAATAATGAAAGTAACGTTTGTTGTTTGCATTTGTCGCTTTGGGCAACCTTTACGAGCATAGTACTCGTTTTGCAATAAAAACCGATACCTAAGAAAAAGTTTCGGACCAAAACTGTGGTCACATTCTTTGTCAAATGTCTCTCCCGTTGTTTTATTGCACAATAATGAAAGCAACGTTCCTTGTTTGCACGCATTTGTTGCTATGGTCATTTGTCTCAATTTCTCCGCATTCTTGACCATGATACCTGTTTTGCAATAAAAACTTTCAACTAAAACTGTACTGTTCACATTCTTTGTGCAATGTCTCTCCCCATGTTTTATTGCACAATAATAAAAGTAACGTTCTTTGTTTGTGCGCATTTGTCGCTTTGGTCATTTGTCTCAATTTCTCTGCATTCTCAACCTTCACCTACATAATACTCGTTTTGCAATAAAAACTTTCACCAATACCCAAAAAAAATTTCAACCAAAACTGCACTATTCACATGTCTCTCCTTCTTTCCTTAATCTAAATCCTCAGAACTTTGCAAAAATGCAAAACTCCATGCACTAATATGGGCCCAAGTACTGCCACATCTTGGTTAAAACATACCATTGTTACATAAACCCGCCATGTAAAACTTCATGGTTCATGCATGATAGTCCCGTGACTCTTGTATGCCTTCCTCTATTTTACGTTTCTCCTCATTCATTATTTATTTATATCTCACTCGCTTCTACAATCAATTACAATTTCCACTATCTCTCTTGGTCCCTTTTAAGAGAGAGAAGTTGAGATAGTTTCTTTCTATGTCTGTTTCCCTTTTGAGATTCAAAATGTGAGAGACTCCATTCTTATTAGATTCATCATCGTAATAAGAGTATTCTGATGAGATGGATGACATACAAGACTTTCAACCAGTTGCAGCAGCTAAGCCTATAGGCTTCTCATATAAAAAAGGATCTCATGTTATTATCTTTCTCCTCAGTTCTTAATTTCTGCTATGCCTATCTTTCCTTCCCCATTAGATGAGAATGATCTATTTATTTAATATTCTAATTGAGATTTGATCCTCCTTCTCTTACCATTCTTGTCTTTTGAAAATTTCTTCAATTAAATCTAGTTTATAGAAAAAGGAAAAAAAGTTACAGTTTTCTCCCAACTCGTAAATCCTTTATTTTTACCCAAATTAGATGTGAATCTTTTATTTTCAAAAGGAAATGCCTAATGCTACCCAATCTTTGAAATATCCTTTTCACTACCATATCACTTTTGGAACATAAACTAATTAGTTGTTTTTTGTCGAAACAATTTTCAGGTGTGTATCCTCTGCAAGAGAATCATGACAATGGAAGAGAAGTTTGGTATTACTGTGGAGTGTGGGCTACCTTTTTGATCCTACTGAAGGGGGCTGACCAATTATCTCTACACCAAATCCTTTTACGAGCGAAGGATCAACCCAAGTTCAAGAACAATGGTATCTTCGTCGTTTAATTCAATCTTTTTATATCACCTTAAACAGTTTTCCTATGAAATTAGCAACTCAATCACTTACAAGTTAGAACTTTCATAAACTGTAACTTCTTGAATTAGTCGGGCACATCAGAATCCACAAATAGAACTGGCCCAGAAAGAGAAAAACTAGAGTAGAAGATGTGTTGGACTCTGGTTCAGAAGTGATTCAGACTTAGAACTAGAACTGATCCTAAGTCTAATCCTTCTTTCTCTCTGGTTTTTGCTTCTCTTTCTGGGGCCAATTCTGGTTGTGAATTCGAATGTGTCTGCCTAATTCAGAATAACAAGTTATACTATATGAAAGTTCAAACAAGTGATAGCAAGGAGCTAAGTTTCTAAGGAACCTGTTTTTGTTAAAAAAAAAGAAAATAAAAGATTGACTTGACCAACAAGATCTAATTGTCCTTGAGCTTGGGTTTCATCCGTCGCTCGTAAAAAGACTTGGTATAGAGGTTATGGTAAGTTCCTCCTTTAGTAGGATGAGTCTTCAAGACTTATGGAATTCCATGTTTGAACATAAAATCGCAGCTAAAGTATTAAAAAAAAAAAAAAAACCCACAATTACATCAAACTTCTCCTCCATCAAGCACCAATTTGGAAATCATCATGACTCTTGCTAATGGATAGTTTACATGCTCTAGGTAGCTAGAAATATTCATAGAAATTGTAATTTAAAAGCCCGTAAGATACACTGCCTCTTGGGCAGCAGATCATGAGCATTGTGGTAATGTGTTATGTACTCTTCCCTTTATTTGTATTATGTCCAGGGAGCACTTTTTTTTTCTTCCCTCTCTTATGTTCTAAGGGATTCTTATGAGGAAGAATCTCTAACTAATGAATCTCTCTTCGATGGCACCATAAAACTAAAGGGATTGCCTATCTTTGCACTTAGCTTTACCAAGAATATACCATAAAGGTAAAAAGTCCAGAAACATACTTTTAGAAACTAAACTTGACTACTTGTGGATAGAAAGCTAAGCCGTGTGCTGTAATAAGGTAAATTGCTTTGACGTTTGAAAGAAATTCAGGAAAGAGTCATAGCTTCTCTTGGTGCTGTTGCAAGTAAGAAGCTAGATATAGACTGGTTTCAAATTTGGAGTGCAAATTACTTTATTCTTGAAGGAGGCAAAATGGAGCATATTTTAACTAGTTATATATTGAAGCGAAAATAAAGTACAATACAGCCGTTCATGTGAACCTATTCGCTTCCAATTAATAGCTCAAGAACAAAATAAGCTTTTCTAGATGGAGAATCATAACTTTATTTCACATGTAAAATGTGTAATTAAGAATCTAATCATATTCCATACTAGAATGTGACTAACATGAATTGGTTAGACAACCCTCAAATTTCTAAGCTTTGGCTCCAAGCTCGAGCAACAGAGTATGATTAAGATCATTTGCTTTTGGACCAGTAAATTGAAGAGGACCTGATCAAAAGAGAGATAATGTAAGAATATGTTCTTCTACATTCAACTTAGTCAAGGACACGGATTCTGGTCAGCTGTTTGAAATTTTTAATAAGAAATAGGCTCCTGATGATAGAGGGTAAAAAAACATTGAATTAAGAAAAAGAAAAATAGAATATCCCAGGATTCATTGCAGCATTCTTAAGAGCCTGGACTGAATGTTAAAGATGCAAAAACACTAGAGTATTTTCATAATAATTAAAAATCTTAGATATGCTGCAACTAAATGTTAAACAAACCTGGATTGCAGTATCTATTCTTAATGGCCCACTCATCCCGCAAAGACGCAAACTTTTTGAATGGTGCACCTGTTATTTTGATCAGAAGAAAAAAAAAAGGGGAAGCATTCGTCAATAACCCTTTCCAGGGACATAGCAAGAGCAAAACATTGAACAAACTCTACTATGAATCTAAAGCCACTGATAAAGTACCAACAACTAATTTCTAAAAGCTTCTTTGCCTAACAAAATGAATAGAATATTAATATGGAACAATTGCGTTTACCTTCCAGTTCTACCATAGCCTTCTTAATTACAGGCTTGAACTTTCCTGTAAAAGAGTTGCAAAACTTAGAAAGGTGATTTATGATAAAGTTTCATGGACGTGTATAAAAAGGTTCTGATGAGAGGTATTAAGAACTCTAAACATCATTGTCCATTGTAATTAACTGAAAAGCTCTTGAATAAAAGGTTAGCAGAAAAGCACAGTGAGAGCTAGCAACTACGACAGCACATAAGGCACAGGCTGCAGATTGAGATCATTGATTTTAAACCAAGTGATGCTTGTATATTTAGTGAGTTAGTTAAGAAGCAGATAAATACACCAAATAACTAATAGCACAAACGGCTCCCATAAGTATTATTATCCATCCTTATTAAATATCATGAGCACAGGGAAGCCCTACCATGTCTCCTCTCAACGTCCATTAAAGCAGTCAATGCTGTCCCACCAACAGTCCATTGGTCAATTGGAGCACCCAAATTTCCCACCTACATTAGCAATTATATTTGATATAAGTACAATAGTGGTGAAGACATGACCTGGTTTCTAAAGGGGTAGAAAAGAAAATGACAAAATGAAATACAAACATAAATGATAGTGAAAAGTCAAGCTTCAAATGGAAAAATGACTAACAAAGAAGGAAAAAGAGGAAACAGAAATAAATACTAACCGAAGAAATTAATCCAGTTTTTCCAGAATGAAGAAGAACAGCAGCAGCATAACCCAATGCATAGCAGTAATTTGAATCAAAATTTGATGGTAAACCACATCTACCCTCATAACTGCAAGTGAATATGGATACTGTTCATGTTAGATTTGGGACATGTAGGCAAGTCTCTGTATCTCTGTCAACAATGATTAAAGTAATTGAATCAGGATTATTTACCCATAAAAGTGAGATTGTCCCCTGAACTTCCCATTATATTTACCCTCCTTTTGCCTTTTTTGAAGTTCAGTTTCCACCATTTCAATGAGCATTTTTTCAGTCTCTATCTTAGCAACCTAAAGGCATGATTGCAAAGTAATATGAGGCCGAAGAATGACAAAAGGAAAAGGGGAAAACATGAAAAATAAATAAAGAAAGAAAAAGTAACCTGCACGTTGCCATGTGGATCTCTTTCAAGCATTAGTTGCTCCTGAATTGCTTGCGGTAGAAATTCGAAAAGCTCCTTGGATTGGCTTGTCAGTTTCTTCTTCCACGTCCCAGCTTCATCAATGACATCATGAGCTAAGATTTCATTAAGCTCTGCTATAAGTTGTTGTACCTACAGTTTGTAGATCCAGTTCAAAAGTCCTTTTAGCAAACTAGAAAAATAAGTTATGACAAAGGGAGAAAATGATGCAAGTTCTATTGACTATCAAACCTCCGGAATAAAATCAATCAAGCCTTCTGGTATTAGTATTACACCATAATTATAACCTACTCCTGAACGTTTGCAGATTATATCTGAAATATATTCTGTTACGGTCTTAAGAGTCTGCTTTTTGGCAGCAACCTGTGGAAAAAGAATTTTTCAATGGTCAAAATAAGTTCAAGCATCTGGCAATTCACATTGGCTGACATAACTATTTTTACAGGATACATAAAGTACATGGATAATTTCGTAAGTTACTATCTTTCAGGGAATGGAGGAAAAAGAAAAGGGTGGGGGGAATGCTGAAGAAACCTCTAGATTGAGTTCCAATAGGATGAAAGCTGGTAATGAGTATGCTCAATGTTGTACATTTGCTTAATGCACACTGAGTCACCAATAATTTCCACAAAAGCACCACCATGCCCGTCCAGACCACATAACCAAACAAAAAAAACATAATTTGCAAGGGCACAGCACCAAATAAGTTCCATGGTATAGAGTGGCTAAGAGTTGAATCAGCAATCTGTTGGACAACCATCCTTTGGTAAAATTATATTAACAATTGCTGAAAGAAAGGCTTTAATTCACTGTAAATGGGCCTACAATGTCTATCTAGCATAGAACTACTTTTGCATGATTCATGTTCAAAAATGGCTTGCAAATTATGAGCCAAAATGTACAGGGCAGAACAGGGCATGACAGAAACATAAATAAAGACAAGAAGGAACCTCTTCTCCAATTATTGTGATGTTTGGATGAGTCTGCAAAGCACACTCCAATGTTATATGAGATGCTGCACGACCCATGAGCCTCACAACTGCACATGAACCACAAAGAGGGAACAAGAAGGTACTAGTAAATGGAAACTGGAGCTAGAAGATTGTTTAGTTTAATCAAGGTTCTATGTTGGCAGGGAAGAGTAAGTTCTTCCAATTCTATATGTAAGATAACAAGATGAAAAGCATGTAGATAAATCGGACAACAGTTCAAGTGTATCATTTCATTGGTTATTTTACGTATACAGCAACACAATTCTAAGCAATGATTAATGCTTTTCTAGTTGGTAAAGAACATGTAATTGACGCGTGCACTACCTGTGAAAGACTTCATCTAGAGTCCATACCTAGCTAAAACGAAGAATAAGGTGATATTTTATCTTGCTAGTATATTTTTATGTTGAAAACCTCCGACACTTTCAGCATTGCAACGCACAACAGGTATGTAAAGCTTAAAGATGAGCTGCACTTACAGTGGTAGTATTTTCCAGTTGAACGGGCATCTACCATCACATTTCCAATCATTTCTGCATATATCTGCATAATTACAGTTGGCAAGATAATTAAGTCATTTGGGAGGAGTATGTGTCATTTGGATAACTTCCAAACCTTTAAACCAGTAAATAACCTTAGGAAGCCTGTTGAAATCACATCATTTTAGAAAGGAACCACAATTAGTTGGATATTTACTGACTGAAGTTACACTTTATTTTTCTTGTTAATTATTGTTCAGTTGGATTGCGACAGAATAGCATGCCAAAGGCATTAAGAAACAAAGTGACTCAAGAAAGGACTTTATAATTAAAAGTATTGTTTCAGCAGCACTATGAAGTTATTATAAGGAATTCTCTAGAATAGTTTCAGCATGTAAATAAGTCGTGAAACCTCAAAAGATTCAAGTATATATCCCCCTCTTTTTTGGTTTGGATCAGGTTGAGTTCAAAATCTAAAGCAAAAATAATTGTAACATAGAACTGCTGAAAGTACATCAGATACAGAGATGCACATAGCATTCAAATAGGAAACAATGAACGAAACATGTGAAACTATTTGCAGACAGATGATGTGGACATGGTATTACCTTGCATGCAGTGTCAAAGCCAAAACTTGTGGGAACCTCTTTGGATTTTAGATCACCGTCAATGGTCTTTGGACACCCTATAACTCTTGTCTTCAAGTTTTTAGCCCTAAAGAATTAATTGGTAAATAAAATTAGGAAAAATTCTCCACATAATTAGCCATGATTTGTTATTAAGCACTTTAGTTATTCTTAAAAAAGTACAGCAGAATCTATCATAAATCAAAGATCTATACATAAACAACAATGAAAAATCACCTTACAAATACTGATAACATACCTGAAATTCTCTGCAAGTAGGCAAGCATTAGTGTTTGAGTCATCCCCACCAATGACCACAATGCCATCCAAATCAAGCTTCTTTGCTGTTTCCTCAGCTTTCTTAAACTAAGATGCATGTCAATGTGTAATAATTAGTATTTTCATTCAAATCCATGAAGCCATGCTGACCATAAATTTTGTGGAAAACCACATATAATGTTATAAAGGAAAAAGTCAGTAAAAGAAAAATCAAAACCTGTTCTGGAGTTTCAATCTTGTCTCTGCCACTACGTATCATATCAAAACCACCCTGTCATAATAGTCCTAATGATGTCATATATACATTTCCAAGAGAGATGTTCAACAAGGAAGTGAAAATTGAAGCATGAATAATTCAGTAATCATTTATAAAGGCCAGATAAGAGTTTATATTGAACTTTTACACAAGCATAACAAGTCTCAACTATGATACAATCATTTAAGGGAACCAAGGTGCAAAGATTCATATGATGTTAACATTCAGTTTAACAACCTATTGTTTTCCCTTTAACCAAATCAGAGTCTTCAGTGGATATCTTCTCAATAGATGTTTCCAGTATGTGGAGTGTGCTACATAAACAAAAAATTATAACTGTTATGAAAAAGACATTGTATTGTTTTCAATTTTGTTACATTTTTCAAATTCCATTGATAAAATAATTGGGAATTCATCTTCTTCACTGTTTGATCAGTAATTAGAGGAGTATTTAGTCGTCTTGAAACATCTGAGGAAACAGTTAATAGATCAGGGCATAAATCCTTCCATGTTTTTACCTATACAAAGGACATATAGGTTTTAAAATGAATGACTTAGAAAATTGGGTTTAATTAGAGATATTTTATTTGATTCTTGTCCTGCTCTAGAATTAGAGTTTCTTGAAGCTACAACTCCTATTAGAACTATACCTACTTTGGCTAAAGAAATTATTACGCAGTTACATTTCTGTCAGATTTTATGACTATTGCATAGACTGATATTTTCTCTTATCTTCCCTTTTCTCTCCATATTCTTCTTTATTTTATAATTTTTCTCTCTACTTCTACATTGCTTCCAAAGAACAGCCATACCAAATGTTATTCCATGTAATGCTCACAGGTTGGTGAAATTCAACCGTACAAGGTCTGGGTCACTATGATCATTATGTGGACAAAGAACAAAATAAATGATTACTTATTAACTCTTTAAAAATAAAAATAAAAAATTTAAAACAAGAGCTCCATTTCTAGCATAAAACTTCGGCAAAAAAATCACGAAGGTCTACCTGATTTCTGAAAGGATAGACAAACTCTGTAGACAACTCCACGTACTTACAGTTCATGATCCCAGCAGGACCACCCTTAAATCCAAACAACTTGCTTCCAGTTGTGCGTTCTTGCAAGTAATCTATTCCAAAAAAAACAAAAGAAAATTAAATACTCAGAATTACAGAACTTCAAAGTACCCAATTTGACTCACATTCACTTAAAGCACCCCCTTACCAAAAATCCCAGAAATCACATTGTGCCCACCAGGAGCCTGCCCTCCAGAAAGAACCACACCAATCCTCAAACCCTGATTTTTTGCTGTACTGTCCCCAGAATCACCTGGCTTAAGCGCTACTGAAGGCTGTCCAAAAAGATTGGGAAATAGCTTGGCAATCTCCTCTGCATTATAAATCATATACCAACACATCAATTAAAACCCAGAAATTAATTAATTACATTCCACAATCCCAATTGCACAAAACCCGTATCTTTCTCTTAGATCCAAAACAAACGCAAACAATAGCTCTGCCAATTAGAAACACATTCTATGCTTATAGCAACAGACCCTTTAATACAGAGAGACAGAGAAACACATGATATAATAACAAAACCCAGAAATTAATCAATCACATTCCACAATCACAACTGCACAAAACCCAGATCTTTCTCTAAGATCCAAAATGAACATAATCAATAACTCCACCAATTAGGAACATATTTCACACATATAGTAACGGATTCATAGACCCTTTAACACAGAGACAGAAAAACACACTGATACAAGAGAATGGCACACAATTGTACGTATATATAGTACCCGGGTTTCCAGCGGCAGAGCTTTTAGGGCCTTCAACGACTTGGAACGAGCTCTTGAGGACAGAGGGGAGAGGAAGCGAAACGTCAAGGCGGCTAGCCTGGACTTCACTGTAAACAGAAACGGCGCGACCCGGAACCGCCATTGTCGAGATCAGGATGGAGGTTGAAGCAGAGAGTGAATGTGTGTAGTGAGAGAGAGAGAGAGAGAGAGAGAGAGAGAGAGAGATTGATACGTGTTTGTGAAAAGGTTTTCGTGAATGGCTTCGGGAGCGGAGGGTTCGTTATGGGAAGTGGCAAGAGAAAGGACAGTGTGTGTAGTATCCGCCAAGTTAGTTGGTGTCACTATTTATATGATTTTGACTTGATTTGCAAGGAAATGATGTCGTTTGGTTGCTGGTCCTCTTTTTGTGAAGTTTGGTTGGTTGTCCTCAGCAGACACAGACCAGTGCACCTAACCACTGGCGGGTCAGGTGGGAAGCATGAAGAAAGGAAGTTGAGCTACATTTTACTGCATTGATGGATGAGATGAGATGTAATCTTGCGAAAATATAGAAATTTAAATTAATTAGGATATTGGAAATTCCAAATTGTATGGACCTATTAATGCTACCTATTTAATGATCAGAATGTCTTCGAGTCAACTTTTGTATACCAATACGAAAGTCTCTCCCAAGATAATATTAAAGGCACATCCTTACATTCGCTCAGTGTATTAAGAGGAAATTGTCTAGGGTGATAGTCTCACAATTTTAACATTGACTAACTTAAATAAATTTATTGAATCCTTATAAGTGATCAAATCTACATTAATAAAACTTAAGTAGTCCATTTAAATTTTTTTGTAAGACCTATATCTTGTCAAATTAGATAATGTGAGCTAATTTGAATTATGGGTAAAACTTATTTCAAATTTTTTAAAATTATCACTTTAATTTATGATTTTTTTTGTGTCATTTTAATTATTCAATTTATGATTCATCTGTCAATTTAATCATCAGTCTAAGTTCGTTAATGAGATTGAATAGAAAAATTTACATGACACATTAAATGTTGATGTGATTATTATGTGACCGTTATGTGATCACATGACATATTAAAAAATTAGAAAAAAACTGCTCTCTGCCCCATGATTTCTCTCTCTCTCGTTTCTACGGTGAGCTCGTTTGCGTTCGGAAAGCTTGAAGCATGAAGCCTCACTGATTCCTCCCATGTCATTCTTATCTTCCCAATTCGACGGAGTTCCTTGAAGCTGAGGCTGCAAAATCTCAGTAGAAGCTGAAGAGGGTTTTCTAGTGATCACCATCTCTTGGGAACAGAACCTTGACACGGCCCTATTGATGCAGTCATCCCAGAGGCCAATGAACGAGTCTCTGCTTGAGGAAGTGGCACCAGTGAGACTATGGTTGGCTTGAATGATTGGGCTTTTAACGTCATACGTAATGGCTCTACAATCCAATAACTCAGTAGAAGTTGTGAAAAATAGCTCCTTCCCTTGAGGCAAGTCCCTGTACACATCCCTCCTTAGTGGAAACCTTAATTCCTCTGGTGGTGGCTCCTGCAAATGCAATGACAATTCAAACAAGCTTGGTAGTGATTGTGGTGAGGCTCTTAGGCAACCCACGTAGTACTCAGTTGGGTCCTGAAATTCCCATGGAGGCATTGCTGTATGCCAACTAAAAAATTAAATTTATACCAAGTCACCGTAACGAAAATAAAATTTACAGCGTTAAAGATATTGATTTTCTCAACTGTAACCTATCAAACAGGTGAAAGATATGCATTGAAGAAAGGGCCAGTGAGCATTTAAGACTTACATCTTACGGAGGGTTCAGTGGAGGGAAGAAGCTGGACTCTTTCTGGAAAAGACAGAGAGAGAGAGAGAGAGAGTGATGTTGGATTCCTAGAATATGTAAAAGAAAGAAATAGTTTAAGTTTTTTGTTTTGTACCAGCAGAAGCAGAGACTGAAGAAGACTTTCTTCTGCCAAAGACATTGACTTGTTATCCGGAGACAAATCTATCAATAGAGAAACCTTTAAGATGACCATCTTCTGCCATGCCTCTGTAGAACCTCAGCCACTTCTCTATCTTTATCAGCCCTAGTTTTCCCTCTACCCTGACCAGATTCTACCTGCTCTGTTTTGGAAGATGACCCAGTTGACCCTTACCCACCATGGTATTGGACCTTCCTAGCCCTGGCTAACCACAACATCTCGTTGGGTTTCCAAACAGGGCTCACATATTTGCCTTTCCTGAATTGCAGGGTAATTAACTCTCCCTCTGGTTTGTATGCTTCCTGCCCAGAACCTGAAAGTGAAGGCATTGGAGAGTGACTTGGAGATGAGACCGTATCTGATGAAGCAACTATAAAAATGAGAGAGAAGATTTTTTTTTTTTAATTTTTTTTAATGTGTTACATCATCATATAACGGTTACGTCAACACTTAACGTGCCACGTGAACTTTTCTATTAAACCTTACTAAAAGACCTAAACAGATGACTAAATTGATAAAAAAATCATAAATTGAAGGATTAAAGTAGTAAAAAAAAATTAAAAATTAAAATAACAATTTAAAATTTTTTTAAAGACCAAAAATAAGTTTTACTCTTGAGTTATATTAGTGTGCAACAAGCAAGGAATTTGGAAAACTACGTTTCTAACCCGTATCTTGCTCTTTGTCAATTTGGCATGCAATTTATTTATTTATTTTGACATGATCAGTATCGTAATGTTAATTAGTATGTAGCCTATTCTCAAGCTGGTCTATGTTAATTAAAATTTAAGAAAATATTTGTTAGTTGATTAAATCCAAGTCAATTAGCAAGTTGGCCATCTAACTTTACACTATGTTTGGATGTGTCTAAATCACCCAAAATCAATTCTAATACATGTTTGGATAAACTTGATTGGTGTTTGAGAAGGCACAAAGAATGTAAATAATGATTTGGGCCATTTGGAACCTCATGTAAATAACAATTTGAACTATGTGGTGAAACTTTGATACAAGATTTGGACCACTTTTAACCTCACGTAAATAACTATTTGATGTATACACTGATAATTGAAAGGATTTCAAATTCCATTAATATGAAATATATCAATTTTCTTATATGAAAGTAAGTTGCTCTCATGAGGACACCTCAACAGTATATGTACCAATCATACACTTAGACATGAATTCTACTCATCCATGCACATAGACGTCAATTACTAATCAACAAATTTAAACTTCTCAATAGTAATTTGATAGTGATAATAAATGGGAGAATAATCAAATAATGAAATTTAATTTAGAAATTCTAATCAGAAAAAATCAGTATCAAATTAATTTTGAAAACGATAATGATAATAAATTCAAAAGATAACCAAATAAATAATTTTAATTTAAGAGTAATGCTATAATAGCCACACACAAAAAAAGTCTATTAGAATTTTACAAGAATTCAAATGTAGTTGTTGAATGAAACAAAATAATACATAATTGATTGTTGGATCGATGGATGCAATGATTTTGTTGTAAACTTGATTGAGTAACCAAAGGATGTACGCTTAGAGATCAACTTGTTATCAGTTTAATCAAGCACTTGTTGGTATATAAAATATATTATTTTCTTACATGAAAGTAACTTGCTCTCATGAGATGAGAACACCTCAAGAGAATCCGATACTACACTTAAACATGAATCCTACTCATACATGACACATATTACATATGCATATATTTCAGCGTACTAATTATAACAATCAATACATTTAAATTTCTGAATACCAATTAAATTTGATAGTGAGAATAAATGAAAGAATAACCAAACTATGGAATTTAATTATAAATTCTAATTAAAGAAAATCAGTACCAAATTAATTTTGAAAAATGATAATGAGAATAAATGCAAAAAAAATATCTAAATAATTAAATTAAATTTAAAACTAATGCTATATATATCGGGGATTCTATGATACTACATGAGTATGTCATACTACACTGACGTAGCAAGCATACATAATTTTTATATTTTATTATATATAAAATATAATTTATTTAATTTATTAAATACACTTAAAAATAGTTAACTTGTACACATGTCATTTATTTATTAGTTATTCTTATGTAGTATGACATACTACATAAATACTAAAAGTATCTAAGAAACCTCCTATATATATACACATTTAAATTTCTGAATACCAATTAAATTTGATAGTGAGAATAAATGAAAGAATAACCAAACTATGGAATTTAATTATAAATTCTAATTAAAGAAAATCAGTACCAAATTAATTTTGAAAAATGATAATGAGAATAAATGCAAAAAATATCTAAATAATTAAATTAAATTTAAAACTAATGCTATATATATACACATTTAAATTTCTGAATACCAATTAAATTTGATAGTGAGAATAAATGAAAGAATAACCAAATTATGGAATTTAATTATAAATTCTAATTAAAGAAAATCAGTACCAAATTAATTTTGAAAAATGATAATGAGAATAAATGCAAAAAATATCTAAATAATTAAATTAAATTTAAAACTAATGCTATATATATATAACCAAAAAAAAAAAAATATGAATTCAACTGTAGTTGTTGGATGAAAGAAATTGATAGGTAGCACATACTAATCCAATTATCAGTATACATCATTTTGACAATAATTTTGATAGAATATTTTCTAAGTACTTTATCATTTCCCTTAAATTAATAATTTTTCATCCTTAACAATTGCTTTAGGTAAAATAGAGATAATGAACATAAAGGGCTCAAATTGGCCTATAATAACAGTGTCATGTTACCCCTGAGAGGATCCTAATCCTTTTGGGGTAGAGAGAAAAAATAAATTAAGTGTAGTTTTGTTTTCTTGCACCGACGTACGTGAAAATGATTTACATATTAAATATTTAACCTATTTATTTCTTTTTCCTTCTCACTTCCACCTCTATCAAAAGCAGCTTTAATCCCTATAGTTGCTACTTGTCTCAGGTCTCTAGTTGTTTCTTTTTTAATTTAAAAAGGAATGGTGGGTGGAGGTCTTCCTAGTACGAGTTTGAACCTACAAGGAAACCTTTTACAGAATCCCCATTTGCTTAACTTGCGAGTTTCTTAGGTGCCTAGTTCTCTTAAAACATAAAAAGTCATAGTGAACCCAACCTCAGGTCTCCAGTACTCCCCATTAATATTAACGTGGTTAGAATAGAAGCCAATGACCAAGCCAACGGAGTTGGTTTAGTATGCCCTGACATTTGAATTAGGTAGCCTTCTCTCACTTAAAACATTTGCTCACTTGAAAAAAAATGGCAATGATCCAAATTAATGGACATGAGTCTATGTTAATTAAAATTTATGAAAATAAATTTGTTGGTGAATTAAATGTCTCAAGTGATTATGTACTCAGTCTTTAAGATTGGGAAAGTTCTCAGGACCTGGAATCAAATCTTGATGTGTCTGCTCTTGGTAGTTGTTGATATTATTGTGGTAGTATTATTAGCAACTTAAATGCTTGCTTGCAAATATACATTATAATATTAATATTCCATATCTAAAAAAAATTCCAGGTCAAGTAGTAGCAAGTTGGCCAACTTAATTCGTCGCCCCCATTTAACTTAATTAGACTATGTGTTGGATGTGTCTGAACCACCCAAAATCAAATTCTAATGCATGTGCTATATTTGGATAAACCTGAGTGCTGTTTGAGAAAACACGAAGAATACAACACTAGTATAATGTAATAGTGCCACAAGAGAAGCATGAACAATGCTGCACACCAACAAATATTTGAATATTATAACAAATACAATATAGGAATGAAATACTTCTCAAACTTAATTCTTTTTATTTAACTAACATTATTCATCGGATATGTACCAAGTTAATGGCCATGTCCATCACCAGAAGGTGGAACTCACACGTTATTGTGTATTGGATTTGGGCCACTTGGAACTTGACGTAAATAACGATTTGCATGAGGCAATACAAAATTATGAAATTGCTTTGAAGCATGTGGTGGACCTGGATTTGGGCCACTTGGAACCTCATGTAAATAACGGTTTGTATGAGGCAATACAGAGCTATGAAATTGCTTTGAAGCATGTGGTGCACCTGGATTTGGGCCACTTGGAACCTCATGTAAATAACGGTTTGCATGAGGCAATACAGAGCTATAAAATTGCTTTGAAGCATGTGGTGGATCTGGATTTGGGCCACTTGGAACCTCACGCAAATGACGGTTTGCATGAGGCAATACAGAGCTAGGAAATTGCTTTGAAATATGTGGTGGACCTGGATTTGGACCACTTGGAACCTCATGTAAATAACGGTTTGCATGAATCAATACAGAGCTATGAAATTGCTTTGAAGCATGTGGTGCACCTGGATTTGGGCCACTTGGAACCTCATGTAAATAACGGTTTGCATGAGGCAATATAGAGGTATAAAATTGCTTTGAAGCATGTGGTGGATCTGGATTTGGGCCACTTGGAACCTCACGCAAATAACGGTTTGCATGAGGCAATACAAAGCTAGAAAATTGCTTTGAAGCATGTGGTGGACCTGGATTTGGACCACTTGGAATCTCATGTAAATAACGGTTTGCATGAGTCAATACAGAGCTATGAAATTGCTTTGAAGCATGCAGTGGAACATCTGGTACAGGATTTAGACCACTAGGAACTTCATGTAAATATCGATTTACATGAGGCAATGCAACTGTTATTGCATTGTTTGCAAATAGTGTTACCAGAACAGTAACTGCTGCTAGAAGCATTGCAGGCATCATGTAGTGTGATTAAATGAGAATGAGAATAGTGAGAATGTGAATGAAATTGGCTCAACATAGAGGGGCCATATATATAGTGATTTCTCACTTTCCTTGATGTCTTCATGCCAATAATTTTGCAAACTTTTATGGGATTGCTTTTTTAGATTTTAATTAAAAGTAATACTAATTAGCCAAAAAAAAAAGCCAAAATTTTGGTCACCTAACATTTTCTTTTATTTTGTGAATGTGAACGTAAAGGCCCATTCAATGGATGAAAGGATTTTGTTGCAAACTTGATTGTAAGAACTTCAAATGCATTAATGTGAAAATATTTTATTTTCAATATGAAATTCTGTATGAGGGAATGCTCCCAAATTCTATGTAAGGGCCATTTAAAACCGTTAATTCTTTTCCCCAAATGTATTATATAATTTGTGAAAAATGTATGAGTCGTGAAACCCCATTCAAAAGAATTTCAAATGCATTAATATGAAAATATATTATTTTCTTATATGAATATAAGTTACATATCAATCATACATGCATTGACATTTTTTTGTATGTAAAAGTTTAGGGTGGGAAGAGACTACTTTATTTCAAAGTTAGGATATGCCACATGCATCAGCGAAAATTTATAATGATACTTATACATGCATTGACATGAATCCTACTCATCCATGACACATAAATATCAATTACAACAAGTAATTGATGAGTGTACATATTTCAGCGTATTAATTATAAAATCAACACATTTAAATTTCTCAATACCAATTAAATTTGATAGTGAGAAAAATGCAAAAAATATCTAAATAATTAAATTAAATTTAAAACTAATGCTATATATATACACATTTAAATTTCTGAATACCAATTAAATTTGATAGTGAGAATAAATGAAAGAATGACCAAACTATGGAATTTAATTATAAATTCTAATTAAAGAAAATCAGTACCAAATTAATTTTGAAAAATGATAATGAGAATAAATGCAAAAAATATCTAAATAATTAAATTAAATTTAAAACTAATGCTATATATATANTCCCCAAATGTATTATATAATTTGTGAAAAATGTATGAGTCGTGAAACCCCATTCAAAAGAATTTCAAATGCATTAATATGAAAATATATTATTTTCTTATATGAATATAAGTTACATATCAATCATACATGCATTGACATTTTTTTTTTGTATGTAAAAGTTTAGGGTGAGAAGAGACTACTTTATTTCAAGGTCAAGATATGTCACATGCATCAGCGAAAATTTATAGTGATACTTATACATGCATTGACATGAATCCTACTCATCCATGACACATAAATATCAATTACAACAAGTAATTGATGAGTGTACATATTTCAGCGTATTAATTATAAAATCAACACATTTAAATTTCTCAATACCAATTAAATTTGATAGTGATAATAAATGCAAGAATAATCAAATAATGAAATTCATTATAAATTCCAATTAAATAAAATATATTTCAAGATTAAGTTTTTAAAATGATAATGTTTCTAAATGCAAAAAGTATCCAAATAATTAAATTAAATTTATGATTAATGCTATATAGCTAAACTAATATACCAGAAATTGCTTACCGAAAAAAAAAGGTATCAGTATTCTGCAATTAAGAATTCAAGTGTGATTGTTGAATGAAACAAAATGGTAGGCACCACATACTTATCCAATTATAGGTCCACATCATTTTTGTAATAATTTTTGTAGAAATTTTTCTATGTACCTAGTATTTCCCTTAAATTAATAATTATTCATCCTAAACAATGGTCCGAGGTAAAATAGAGATGGACAATTTTTTTTAGGGAAAAAAGAGCATAACCTATAAGAAGCAAGGGAAGAATATCCAGAAAGAATATCAGAGATGAAGGGTGGGTGTTCCTCCACCCAAATTATTAACTGCATTATCAGAAAAAGTTATATGAGCTTACCAATAAGTGATTAATTAGCAACAAGAATTGAACTAAATATGTTTTACATTAATGTTACTTGACCGTACGTGCTAATTGAGTCAACTATTTTGCGAGTAGTAGTCACACCCTTTTTACAATAGCTATTGTCTATATGTATAATTCTAACTACATATGTTAAATTAAATAGCAAAACAATTTTTTCCCCAGAAAAATTAAATTATTAAATTTAAGATTTACACTGATGGATTGGATTCAAGGATTAGGCCTAACAGCTTGGCCTAAAACAGAACTAGTTTCGGCATATAACAGGTCTAGAAGTTATGAACTTTGACTAACAAATTGTCTAGAACTTAAGAATTTGAAAACTATATTCGAAATTAGTATTATGATTTCAATTTTCAAATATAAAATGGAAGTACATTGTATACTAAATCAAAATTTTTATACTTAATGTTTTTTTTATTTCACCTCCTAGATAAGTCTTTTTATAGTGTTTATGTTGTAACCATTTACATGGATGATAAATTAAGGTAAAGAATAATGATATGCATATAAATCTAATTTTTAACTAATCACACTCGAAATTCTTCATATCAAATTCAAATTCTACTTCATCACAATTTGTGTGCAGTTATGTGCACAAACATGGTAAATCTATGGTTTCTTTAACACAAACTCATAATATTTATGCAAGATATGACTGCTAATATCAGTTCTTATACTAGAGAGTACATATTGAGGAGAATTCCCTTAGGAATACACATCCGATGTTTCTGCCATTTCATCATTTCTGGCTTTGCTTCCCGTGTTTCCATTTATTGCACCATTTGCACTCATGACTTCCTTCTCTCCACTGTCATTATTCCGCTGGTTTTTGTATTGGTGTCTCATTGCAAAGCCAAGAAAAAGTAACAAATTCAGAAAACCCAGCAAGGCAAGCAGCCAATAAAAGTTATTTAACCTACCTTTATCCAAATTGCTCTTGAGCCATCTCTTTTTTGTTACATCATGCACAATAGACACTAGGAAGCTGCTGGTAAAGATCTCATAGCAATAATGCTGAAGAAAAACCCTGTGCTCAAGGATTTCATCCTTTCTGGTGCCTCTCTAATGAAAAATTCAAGTTGTCCAACATAAGCAAATGCTTCCCCTGCACCCACTAGAAAAAACTGAGGGACTAGCCAGAAACCACTCATTGAGCTATGTTGTGTGATAGCAACCTGCCTCCTTTTTCCCTCAACTATTGCAGCAGCCACCATGGCAAAAATTGAGAAAACGAGTCCAATTCCAATCCTTTGAAGGCTGGTGAGTCCTTGGACGTTGGGGGTGATTCTTCGAGCAAGAGGTGCAACAAGTTTCTCATTGAAAGAAGTAAAGAGGAGAATGGAAATGAAGAAGAAAGTGGAAAAACAACCAGATGGCACATCAAAGGATCCAATTTTTCTATTCATGAAGGTGGCTTGATGAATAGTGAAGGTAATCATTTGAGAGTAGATTGTCCAAAAAAGGATGTCTGTAGACCAAATGGGAATTAGCATAAAAACCATTTTCACCTCCTCAACATGGGTCACTGTTGATGCTATCCAAGGGCTGCTTTTGTTTCCATCATTACTGGAATTCTCTTCCAAGTTTGCAGCCTTGTTAAGAAAACTAGCAAAACATGAAGAAAATGGGAGATATCAGCCAAAATTTGATCCATTTTTATATGGTTAATCTTATTTACCTAAATTGCCTCCTTTGCCAATAGTGAATTAAAAATAGGCTAGTTTTCTTTGAAGGTTTAAAGAAAATTAGTGTGTATTAAATGTTTACTAGAATTTTTAATCCTTTTGGCATTTTGTTTGCGTAACCAAAATGTGACTGAAAATGAATGTCAAATAAAAAAAAATGTAATTTAATTATAGTGGTTTGTTGTTTGGAATCACTTAAAAGGTGTGAAGTGTGAACTGGAAGAAATCTTCACACATCCATTATTCCTCCTTGCCCATTTTTACTCAACACTATGCTCTTCAATAGATGATGGATGAAGATAGATCTTTGATTCCTAATCCAAAACATATATATATAATGGTGGAAAGGAATTATACTAGAGAAATTAATTATAGCCAATTTTTTAGGTCCCCATTACAGAAAAAAATAATTATGAAGAAGGTGAATGCTAAAAGAAGGAGAGGACATGTTCTATATAAAAGGAAAATACTTACATAAAGCTCTCTATATGTGGGACTTCAGAATTATGGTAACCATTCAGAAGGCTGGGACGAAAAGGGTGAGAATGTTTTCTCTTCTTCCAAGCCAAAATTAGCACCCTACATATAATAGTCAAAGGAATCCCTTGAGGCTTCTGGAATCTGTAAAATAGTGTACCAAAGAGCAACACAGCAACTGCAATCAACATTGTTCCAGCTGATATGACATAACCCCATTGTCTTCCAACATTAACTTGTATATACACCAGCACTGTCACAGCAAATAAGGAGCCAATACTAACAGCAAAATAGAATCTGTTAAAGAAAAAAATCATGGCCCTTTCCTCCTTGGGATCATTTTTATCGAACTGGTCGGATCCATAGCCCGAAACGTTGGATTTAATTCCTCCACCACCCAGTGCAAATGTATAAAGTGAGACATAAAGCAGAGACAATTGTGTATGTGCCACTGGCTGCAACACACTTGTGATGTTGTCTTGTGAAGTCACTGCATGGAGGAGGCCTCATGGTTGGAATGGTTGTGGCCAATGTTAGCAAACTCACCCCCTGGTTGGCAATCAAAAGAAATTAGTACTAAATTGAAAGTTATAAATATTATAGACTCATTCTTAGGTCTTGAGATAAAAGTTTAATTTTGGATAATGCATGGTTCCTTAACAAGGTTATAGGAGAATTACCGGGTATTTAGTAAACAGATTGTTCTTATATTTTCATGAATGTGAACATGGAAAAGATACATTAACATTGACACAAGATTTGAAATAATATTCCCAGTAATATAATTTTCATTCTTGGGATTGGATTTTGGGCAACATTCTCAGAAAAAAAACATATTCATGAGAGGTCGTAATGTTGAATTCCTATATTAGTGGTCATAGTTTTTCATATCACATGACAAAAATGTCTATCATTCTACACCTATTTTCACAAGAATGTTTGGGTTTAGGAATGCAGCTTTCCCGAGAATGAAAAACTAACTCTTATACCAAACATCACAAAAAGAAATTAAGCTCTTCGAATTTTATGACCTATAAAAAATATAAGCCAGATCTTCAATAAAATAATCACAATTATTTGAGTTTAGGAATGCAGCTTTCTTGAGAATGAAAAACTAACTCTTATATATACCAAACATCGCAAAAAGAAATTAAATTCCTCGAATTTTATGACCGATAAGAAACATAAGCCAGATCTTCAATAAAATAATCATTAATTTTTTCTTAGTTCGATTAACCATTAATGTTACAATAGGTCCTAAAAGTTCTTGGCTATATATTTCAGCTCCGTCATTCTCCCCTGGTTTTTATGTGAAGAGGCATTATAATTTATAGATAGTTATTGCTTATTAAATGCATTCCTTACCTTAACCTAAAATTTAAGTTTTTATGGAGAATGGTTCCGTAGCAATACATATATTTCTAGCTTGAATACTTACTACAGCAGCTATGATTCCAGAAATGGCAACTGTTAAGTATCGACCAAGTTTAGCATCTGCTAGGAAACCCCAAAGGAGGCCAAGAAGGTTGAGAGTTCCCTTAAAATTGGTGATTATGGTTGCAGATTTTGCTGATGAGAGATGCAGATCTCCAACCAAGTATGTTACCAAGTTCATGGAAATTTCCATAATGTATAGTCTTTCGGAGAGTTCAGTTCCTGCACAGATCAGAATTGTGGTAAGAAAACTTACTTAAGCATAAGAGTCAAGTGTTTGAGAATTGAGATGCACCTAAGATGAGCCCTGCTGCTAGCCATCCTCCAGTTTTTGATTTTTCTATTAAGTGGCCTTCAAAATTCTCCTCAGTTTGCTCCTTTGGACCATCTGGCTCACTATACCTTGCAGCAACAACCTACAAGAATGAAAAAGAAAAGAAAGAAAAGAGGAGTTGCAGAAATTTAAATCATTTAAAGAGCAATAATAATATTATTGAGGATGTAAATAATTACCATTTAATCTTCCCTTGCTCTCTTTTTTGTTTGGGTTGTGGTGAAGGATGTGGCACTTTTGCTTTCTTTGGTTAATGCATGAATCCTTGATTTGCAAGAGAAAGAGAGCATAATCATATTTGGATTGAAATCATATACATCAAATATATTTATAATCTGAGGGGAACACAGTATGAGCGAGAGGCAAGAATATAAAATAAATATCTTTGTAAATAAATTAAAATAAATACTAGGTAACATGTTGTATCTGGAGAGTGTAACACAAGTAAGATTAAACATTAATTAATTAACGTGGCAAAACAAAAAAAATTAATAAATTAAGCATGAGGTATATTCGATTACTTTTTCATAGCTTTGAAAGATTTACATACGAGTTGCGATTAGCATAAAGACACATGAGGTATAATAAATGAGTGATTCTTGTAGATATTGTATTTCTATAAACTAAATACACAAATAAGACATATTTTAAATTATTTCTATGATTACGGTAGTTTTTTTTTTTACTTTTTCTCTTCAGTGTCGCATTTTGAATAAATGGAGAGCCGCATTTTGGTTCCAGGCTCCTTTAAGGAGCCAAAATTCGGCTCCCTTCTATCACCATAATTCAACTCCCTTCTTCAAAATTAAAAAAAAAAAAAAAAAACTATCCATGCCAAAATTCGGCTCTTTAAAGGAGGTGGGAGCCAAAATTCGGCTTCCTTCTATACCATAATTTGACTCCTTACTTGCAAAAATAAAAATAAAAATAAACAAATTTCCATGCCAAAATTCGGCTTCTTAAAGGAGCCTGGAACCAAAATGCGATTTTCCATTGGATTCAAAATGCAACAATGAAGAGAAAAAAGTAAGAAAAAAAAACTACCGCAATCGTGGAAATAGTTTGAAATATGCCTTATTTGTGTATTTAGTTTGTAGAAATGTAATATCTACAAGAATCACTCATAATAAAGGGTAGTCTTATTTTTTTTTTTAACACAGACTCATATTTTATGTTAATTTTAGTTGTGTCCAGATATCCTACATAACTATAATGACTATTTTACCCTTTAGCTTTCCAAAATTCACAAAATCACCCCAACCTTCAGAAACGAGCCATTTCAGCCCCCATCGTGCTGGTACGGTGGTACCTTTATCTTAGCCCTTGCTCCTGCGTGCTGCACTGCCACCGGCATCAGAGACTCCTTCCGTCTATCCCCAGCTAACAACAGGTGAATTTCTTTTCTTCTCTTGTTTTCCTTTTCTTTTGAACTGGTGAATTAATGTTCATTGGCACTCGTGACTTCCCTCCCTTAGTCCCTTCCGCTGCGTGTGTTCTCTTCCTTTCTCTCTCTCCGTCATGTCCCTTTTTTCCTCAGTTCTGAGGAATGCAATTGTAAAGATGGGTAATTTTTAGAATGATTAAATTTGGCTTTTTTTTTTTTTCTTCCAAGTGGGATTTCAATTTTAAGACGAATTATTGAAACTAGTAACGAATCTTAAAGTGTTGAAAACCCAAAATTAATTTGCAAAAGCACCTTTTTTCTGTTCATAAATTAATTCGGTGCTTCATTATAAATAAATCCCAGATTGAAATTTGAAGTTTCTTGCTTGCTCTGCATCCCAAATTCCTGGTTGTAGTGAAAAGGATATGAATTATTTAGTTAAGATGTGTGTGAACTATATTGTTTTTTGTTGTTGTTTGATTCAAGCTCATACTTGGTACTTTTTTCATTCAAATAATTTTCGGACATATGCTGGTTTGTGATGATTAAATCTGGAGTCTGAACATGTAAAACAGTAACACTACTAACTGGTTGGTCCTCTGGTTTTCAGCTTGAGCCTACACTGCTAAGCTTTTGAATAGATGGTGGCTTCATTATCTGTCTTTTTTGTCATTCAAAGTTGGAGTTATTAAATGACAAAAAATATCATAAGGCATATAGCAGAAAACCTTGAAATCTGGCTGTTCAAAATTTATAAGAACTTCACTTTGTGGTCCCTTAGCATTATTACTTTCATTTAGAAATGGAATAAATTGTGGTGGGATTCAATCTGAGTTGGTGGGTAATTGTTGTTTACTATGATGGGATTTGACCTCATAATACTTTTTCATTTAGGTGATCTATTAAGATACTTAGATGACAATGGTTTTGAGAGAGTAAGTGTCTTCTGCTTTCATTTCAATTACATTGATCACAAAAGCTATTCAAACTTGAGCTTGTTATAGTTCGTCGTTATGTGAGATGATAAAGTCATGTAATGCATGACTGCATAAGCTTCTGTCTAATCTATATGGTGCAAATAATTTGTTGTTTTTACTTTCATTCATAATGCACAAAATTTGTAATAGCAAAAAAGAATAATGTTTGCATAAATGATTTGAAACTCTCAATATCAGTAAAATATCAAAATCAAAATTTGTTATAACTTTAACTATATGCAGTTGTCTGGTGCATATAGTTGTAAACATAATTTGCATGTCTTTAAGGAGAAGTTTCTTGTTTGCCCCTTCCTAGGATAGTGTTGTTTACTTAGCTTCTTTTTTATGTTCAGACCACGGGTACTTTTGGGAGATTTCCTTGCTAGATTTGAGTGATCTGGGGGCTGAATTGATTTGATGTCTTCTTTCTGTGCTCTTTATGTTTCTGTATTTTAGTTTCTCTTCGCCCATCTCAATTAATTGCCTTCTCTACTTATTTAGTCTCTTAAAATTTTCTGTAATTTATGTATTTGTCTATATGTGATTAGATAACTTGGCAAGATAGTTAGGAAAGAAATCTCCTCCAGGTTAACTTAATTAATTCTGATTGGACATTGATGCTTGCTGTTCAGGCTTAAAGTTGAAGGCATGAATGCATTTAAAGCTTATAAAGCCTGTGTCCCAATTGCTTGGAGTCCCAATCTCTATATAACTTTGGTGAGAGGCATTCCTGGGACCAGAAGGCTCCATAGGCGTACTTTGGAAGCACTACGTCTGGGAAAATGCAATCGAACTGTCATGCGATGGAACACTCCTACTGTTAGAGGGATGCTCCAACAGGTTTTAGCATAAGCTCTATACAAACTCATCCGCTGCTTGAAATATCTAATCTCTTCTTGTATGCTAAATTTGGCAAACTTTGTAATCCATGTAGGTCAAGAGGTTAATTGTGATTGAGACAGAAGAGATGTACAAGGCCCGCAAACAGAAGGAGGCAAACCACCGAGCTCTACGTCCTCCATTGGTCATAAGTCACTTTCCTGCTGTTGCTACTGGTTCTTCATAATAGCCTCTTGTGTTTAAAAATATGCTATAATCACTTCTAAGAGTAACAATTGTCTAAGTTAAATGCTTTCTTTTGATTGAATGCCTCAACAGAATAATTCTTGCATGTTGTAGTTTTAGGTCTATATCATTGTAGCATTTCCAACTGATAACATTAATCAAATTTTTGCCTCTGCTGATGATAGCGGGATTCCAAGTAGTTCTTTTATTTATATCTGTAGTTCAGAGAACCAATTGTTCAATGAATGCTTGTTTCTTCACTATCATTATTGAGAATCTATGTGAAGTTTATATGTCTGTGAATAGTACATGACATTTCATCTTAAATTACTGAATATCTTACAGTTGGGACATGTAGCAAAACTAAGAAAGAAGGGACAAAATAATTTTCTATAAATCACCCAAAATCAGCAAATGTAGAGTGTGGTTTTTATTTTCCTTTCACACCATACCTAGGAACAAAAGAAATATGAGAATTCTTTTGAAACATATGTCCTATGCTTCTTCCTTTCCATCAACTCCAATTACCAAGTCATTTGCAGCCACAAGCTCTTTTTCTTCACTTTCATTAGGGGTTATGCTCAGCTGAACTTTGTATTGATGTCTCGTTGCTAGGACCAGAAAAAGTATAAAGTTGAGTGCTACCAGCACTGCAAGCAACCCATAGAAGTATTCTAACCTGGCCTTGTTCAGATTGCTCCTAAGCCATGTTTTCTTAGTCAGTTTGTCCACAATTGACACCAATAAGCTACTGACAAAGAAACCCATTGAGAGAGTGGTTAGGAGAAGCCCTGTGCTCATGGATTTCATCCTCTCTGGTGCTTCCCTGATGAAAAATTCCAGTTGTCCAACATATGCAAATGCTTCCCCTGCACCCACTAGAAAAAACTGAGGAACCAGCCAGAAAGCACTTATGGTATGATTTCCAAGTGCATTCACCCTCCTTTCTTTCTCAACAATTGCAGCAACCACCATGGCAACAATGGAGAAAACAAGTCCGATCCCGATCCTTTGAAGACTTGTGAGCCCTTGGACATTGTGGGTGAGTTTTCGAGCAAGAGGGACAAACAGTTTCTCATTTAGGGAAGTAAAGAGGAGAATAGTAATGAAGAGAAAAGCTGAGAAAGATCCTGATGGAACAACAAAGGATCCAAGTTTTCTGTCCATGAAGGTGGCTTGCTCAATTGTGAAGGTATTCATTTGAGAATAGACTGTCCAAAAGAGTATGCATGTAGACCAAATAGGCATGAGCTTTAATACCATTTTCACCTCTTCAACCTGGGTCACAGTTGAAACTATCCATGGATTGTCCTTGTTTCCATCCTTTGCAGAATTTTCATCTAGGATTGCAGCCTTATCAAGAAACCTAACAAATGGAAAAACCTGTTAGCTTCTGTGAAAACTTTGATCCATAATTTTATGTTCTAGTTGGCATTGTTATATTTTGCAAGTGTTTGAATGATGATAGCTTATGTCTTTTTCTGTTTCTTGGTAAAATATGAATGATATTGATACCTATCAACTTCATGTTCCTAAAGTTATACCATGAGATTTTAAATTGATTTCTATGTTCAATTTTTTGCTTTTGTTTTCGTTTCTAAAATTTGATTACAATTTGACTGAATGATTTCATTGTTATTTTAGTTTATCAGATCAATATTTGACTAACGAACTGTCATGCAAATTCAGCTACGCTTGTATTTGTCATCACATTGTTTATACAAAAAAGTTCTCATAACAATGCTAAATATAAAAGTGTTTCTCCTCTCAAAAGAGTCTAAAAAATAATAATAGGGAATATTTTGATACTCAATGTGGTACCCAGAGGTAAAAAACACAAACAACGAAACAAACAAACAAAAACAAAAGCAACTCAAAACAAACAAAAAGTATCTGCTAGTGCTTTGTGTTGTCAACAATTCTTCACGGGCGTGGCAACGTTACCAATATATGCCTAGTTTTTAGGCTCTGCTTGGCATCAAATTCAGAAATATTTCGGAACATGTCTAGCAATTAGAAAGTAGTGGACAAAAAGTATACTTTTCTTTTGAGTGAGTTCAATTAAAGTTTGTGGGTCTAATTAAATTCAGATGTTGTTATGTATGTAAATATAAAACAAGTGTAGAATTGCATGTGTGAAATAGGGTGGTTGCTAAGATACCTCCCCTTCAAAAGGGGAGGGGGCCTAGTGTTACATCACACTCTTCATTGAGGGGATTATGGTAGGATTTACATTTTAAAGTTAATGTTGTCGTGAAGATCATAAGAAAAGGAGTCACCCAAAAGAGTTTATTTTTTGTAAAATGTATGAAAAGAGCAATAAGTTTTATAAGAAAGTGTGAAATGATACTCAAGTTTAAGAGGTTCTTTCACCTAATAGACTAAACTTTTGGGTTGAGTTTTCTTCTTAGGCTTGAGACCAAACATTAGTAATACAAGAAAAGTACAAAATAATGATTCTCTTTGACATAATTAAATTCAAATTTTGTCAATTGTTTTGGAATCTGACCTATAATGTATAACTCAATTTTTTTAGATATTCGCAACTACATCAATTTTAGGACGTAAATCTCACCAAAATCCACTCAATAAAAAGTGGTGTAGCGCTATACAAAACAATAGACCTAACTCTAAAGAGACCATCAAAGTAATTTCAATAATAAAGTAGAAGTTATCAGACCCACAAACATATCAGAAAATCTTGATCATTATTTCTCAATAATTGAAGAATAGTATAACTAAATTCGTTATATTCATTCATTGATTCAAAGGGAAGATTATTACCTGAATTTCTCTGTATGTGGGACTTCGGCTTCATTGTAACCATTGAGAAAGCTGGGATGTGAAGGGTTATCAAACCTCCTCTTCTTCCAAGCCAAAATCAAAACTCTCCATATTACAGTTAAAGGGCTTCCTCTTGGTCTCTTGAACCGATAAAATGGAGTCCCAGCAAGCAAAACAGCGACTGCAATTAACATTGTCCCTGCTGAAATTCCATATCCCCACCCCCTTCCAACATTGTCTTGCACATACACCAGCACTATCACAGCAAATAAGGACCCCATACTGATACAAAAATAGAACCTGTTGAAGAAAAATATCATTTTCTTATGCTCCTTTGGGTCTGATGTATTAAACTGATCCGAACCGAAACCCGAAACGTTGGATTTTATTCCTCCCCCTCCGGCTGCTATGGTGTAAAGTGCTGCATAAAGCAGAGCTAACTGTTTGCCTGTGGCCTGAATGCACTCATGGTGTTGTTTCCTGATGCTGGTGCATGCAGGAGGCCTCATGCTAGGAATGGATGTCGCCAAAGTTAACAGACACACTCCCTGATTCAAGATATGTGGCATAAGCACAACTTGGACACTGAAAATTTAAGCTAATTTATCTTGTAAGAGTGAGTGAGTGAGTGATGATCTATACACAAGTTTTTTGCCGTAGTATTCTACAAACTTTAATGTGTAGAAAAATCTCAATTCTATTGGTCTCATGCACTTAAATCTTTTCAATTAAACTTGAATTCTGCAACATCACAAATTGTGCTATTGTATAGAAAGATTAATGCTACTTGTATATCACTTTTCTCTCACGCTTGTGCACACATTTTAGCATCTAAGTTCAACTAGTTCCACTTAATATTTTTTTGTATGGATACAAATGCATATATGTGTACTAGTGTTCAGAGATGTAAGAGGGTGATGTGCAAGTAGCATTTGTTAGATGGTAAAGTTTCTTACTATGATTGCAAGAATCTAGGATTGAATCCTCCATCATTAGAGTGAGGAGGGTTTAAGGAAGGGAGATGAATTCTTCCTTTGTGTAAGTTAATTTAATAGACCAAAAAGGAAAAAAAAGAAACTACTATCTTCATGTTTGAAATTTGACACTTACCATAGCAGTTATAGTTCCAAATAGAACAACAGTTAGGTATCTACCAAGTTTAGCATCAGCTAGGAAGCCACCAAGTAGGCCAAAAAGGTTGAGAGTTCCCAAGAAATTGGTAACTATAGTGGCAGATTTAGCTGATGGGAGATTCAAAGTTCCAACCAAGTAGGTCACTATGTTCATTGATATACCCATGACACATATTCTCTCAGAGAGTTCAGTTCCTGCATAAAAATTTCCATAGAGTCTAATAAGAGCTCCAAGCTCAACATTGAAAATGTGAGAGTCAAAATTTTAAGTATTAAGAAGCACCTAAGATGAGCCCTGCTGCTAACCACCCTCCAGTCTTCGAGTTGTCCACGGGATGACCTCGAAAATCCACTGCATCTCTGTCCTCTGCACTTTCTTTACCACCATGGCTTGAAACATGAACCTATAAATTGTCATGCAGAGAGAAAAACCATTAACAAAGTGTTAAGCTTTGAAGAATTGCACAAGATCTTGAAGATGTAGTTACCATTTTCTTTTCTTTGTTAGGGTGATAGCTAAAGAGAAGAGTGAATCAATAGAAGTGGTGTGAAAATGCAGAGTTAGATAGTGTTCGGGAAAGAGCTTAATAAGATGTTGGGCATGATTAGCTCGCAACAGGCTCCACAACTTGTTGATCAATGAGTGGCCTCAAGTGTTGAATCATAAAGCCATTCGACACAATGTTTTGGAGTTATATACAGAACAGCTTTGTGGCCTTTTGGTCGTACGAGCCTAATGAAAACAAAGCTTGGAAAGTGACAAGGCTTGTATTCCGAATTGGGCTCCTAGCATATACCATCATGAAAGGCACAGTCATCGTGAATAATTGGGAACTAAAACACGTACGAATCCACTTTGTATCCCTTATGAATGATGAAGTGATGACCATTTGAAGGAACATGTAAGATGCATTTAACATGAGCATCAGAGTTATGTAATGTGAAGAGAATCTAAGGGTTAGAATGTACATGTATTATAGAATTAGGCAAGTTTGATAGATCAGCTAATTCGGGTGAAGTAGTTTAAATTGAAGTGTTATATGAAGACATTTCACTAATTGTGTTATTTGTGTGTGGTTATCCTATCTTCTAGAAAGCTTTTAATTAAGTCAAACATTCTCCACGTTTTAATACTTTTAGAAAAATCTTCGATAACTGTGGAAATAACGACTCCTTTAAAATATTCTATTCTTTTCTTATATAATGTTATCCAAATGGAAAAATAAAAAATAAAAAAAAAAAAGAGAGAAGAAGAATAGAGTGTGTTTAGATGAAAAAGTCATCTTAAATAAAATACTTAAAAGATATTTTCAAGTGTATTTACTATTTGTTGTGTTTAAATATTAGGTGTCTGTAAACTTTTAAGATGCTTCAAAGTAAGTATTTAATTTAGGAAACCTCTAAAGCAAAAAACATCACTACTTTCTACTTTCAAAAGTTCTTCCCATTTAAGAATCTAACTTTCTAGGGAAAAAAGTCTTTCAATTTAACAACAAATGACACCTTATCATAACCCCACAAACCTTTCCTTTCTATATACCCATTTCAGTAATTTTATCATTAGATTTTATTATACACATCTAAACAGATTTATAAATTAATAATTGCATCGCGATTATTATATCTAAACATAAAATAACTTATGCTTTTTTTTAAAAAAAAATTAAAAATTTTTATTTAAAATTAATTTATAACGATATTTCTTTATCGAAATTCCTAACTTATTCAAGGAATAATTTAATAAAATTTTAACTATTTTTTTTTATGTGAATTTGAACTATTTTAAAAAGGTTTTAGCAATAGAGTTTTAGAGCTATAATCACACTAAAAATCGAATTTCAAATATATTTTTTGTTATTGCACTATTGATGTGCACTCTTATAAACCATTGATTGGTTTGGTGGGTTCCATAGCAATTACAAATCTCATGGTTGTTAGCCATTTGGGTGGCGCATGGTAAGAGGAACCTAAAAACATTATTTGATGAAAATGTTACACTCTTACATTTAGTATAATTGTTGAGTTCACAAATTTATTATTATTGGAGATGAGTTTTATGTCAATTTTTTTTCATAAAGCATTTCCATTTCTGTGGAAATGTTAGATTCTCGTTTGGAGGTGATTGGTGGTTGTGGTTACCCTATTTTTTTAGAAATTTAATTTTAACTAAAATTTGATAATGCAATTTTCAAAAAATTACATTTAAAAAATGTGAATTTCCAAGAATAAAAGTTCAATTATCATTTCAAACACCACCTTAATATCTTTTTTATTTTATTTTTTCCATAACACCACCTTGATGTCTAGTGCCCGGTGAAAATGTACGTGGGGAAATAATAACCATAAGAAGTGTTGGAACATGTTTTCAAGGGGACACTTCAGTAGTTAATTGAGTGCATGTATGGTGATTTTTTTTTTTTTTTAAAAAAAGGATAGGCCATCTTATATTGCATAACCTCCTAGGAGACGTCTTTAGCAACTGATAGTACTTCAGAGGATTAATTTTAGATAAAGTCTAGAGATACTTTAGAAAATCAAAAAAAAAAATTGTATAACTTGCCGTGAATAAAAATAAATAATTTTTTTATGAGAAACATAAATTTATTGCATTAAGTTAACCAACACTTACACAATAATAAATAACACCATATATGCTCTCGTGCCGAATAGGGATTAGATATGAATTGAAATTGATAAGGATGACAAGATATTTACTTACAAAGCCTATAAGAGGGAAAATAAATCAAAGAAATAGCACCTCCATAGTCGATATTCTCTATCAATCATTGACACCATTTATACTTTTTGCATGCTTTGTATGATTGGCCCCCACTTCCATTATCCCAACCTTGAGGGCAAATTTCAGAAAGTTGTCTGGGAAAGAATACATTCCCCCCAACTGCTTTAGGGTAAATCAATAGTGAAATCTGGCCGACAACACTTTATTTTATTATCCCCCATTTTTTAGAATAATTAGTTCTAAGTAACTAGCTAGTTGTGCTAACTAGCTATATGCATTGATAATTGATTCTACCATTTATATACTCTATAACACAGGAACACCCTATGACCCTAGGGTGCCGGAATGACATTAAATAAATTATTTTTATTTTTACACTACTATTGCCAATATAGGATCAAATAATGTAGTTCCTAAAAGCAATTATCTATGCATCTAGGTTTTAAGAAGGGATAATTAGTAATTAATAAGAACCCAAATAATAGAATATTTACAGGTCAATAACTTGTGGATATAGTAACATTTTTTTAAAAAAAATTATAGAGATTATAAGGTTGATGTCAATTGTTTTATTTTCTTCATATATATATATATATTTTTTTTTTTAATACATTATGCTCCCTTATAACAGAGTAAAGAGAGAAAGAATATTTACCAAGCACCTATATAACCATATTTTCTTCGATTATAAGAGTGGTCAACATGTTATAATGAATAAACAATGAGATATTTCTATGTAAATATCATCTCATTTGAGTCTCTATTACCAATTCTCTCCTTTTTAAGAATGTATGTTTTGTATGATGAAATTTAAAAAGATAAGGAATAAATTAAAATTAAAATTTATGTGAAACTTGATTTAAAAAAAAAATTTAAACCTGAATTTTACTTTATAGTGATTAAAATTATAAATCTCTTTGATTTTTTAATTTGATGAGGTGTTTTTAGTAATTTTTATTGTTCATGAGATTTCAAAATCTCTTTTATATGTGTATTTAGATTGAAAAGTAGTTAAACATCCCTTTACTTTTATCATCAATTTGGATAATAAAAAAATGTTTTTGGTGAACAAGAGAGGAAGAAAAAAGAGAGATTAAAATAGCTTAATAAAATCAACAGAAGAAAATTAACCAATAAAGCTGTATTGATCATATTCGGAGAAGCATGGAGTGAAGTGAGAGTAACTCTAGAAGAAGCTAATTAATTATACATAAATTCAACACCTTTAAGGCAATATAAAAAAAATAAAAAAAAAATTATTTTAATCCTTTAAAGATATTATAAAAATCACTTAGGTCCTTCAAAAGATTTTTTTGTATCATTTAAATTCTTAAAAATTAAAAAATAATTAAATTAGTGTTTTTTAAGAATTTAAGTGATAGTAAAAAATAATCATTTTTAAGAGGTCGAATAATACAAAGAATTTTTATAAAGATTGAAATAATTTTCGCCGCATATTTTAAGGACTAAAATGATAGAGCAAAGAGATAGTTGTTATATTTGAAGACTACACGTATCTTCCCAACCGTCGTGTCGTGATGGGGATAGAATAGCAAATGCCACCGGCCAGCTGCTTGATTACCTCCCCAACTTTGGCAGTGACTAACCACCGTCAGAAAAGGAAAGCAAGGTTCACTTTTTGTCCAAATTTAGCCAGAAATGATTGTCCCTTAGCTAATTTCATGGCCAAATGGAATATCAAATTCAGACGAGACAGAAATAATAATAAACTGGTCTTTTAAATTTCCTATACCAATGAACAAAACAACACATGACTATGGTGAAAAGAATTCAAAATAGTGGATATCATAGATATGGATTCAGCTGAAATTTTGTAGAGAGATTTGTAAGATATAACTCTTTAATTTAAACGATGACATTGTGAGTTGATTAACTTTACACTTTAAATTAAACTTAAAAAAATTTGACTCAAAAATAAAAAGACCAAAAGTGCACGTTTTATGAATATAGAAAAATTAAATTGCTAATTTTTAAATAAGATAAACCAAAAAATTCAAGTTGTTAAAATAAAAAGGCCAAAATTATAATTAAGTTTATTTAAAATCATGTTCATTTTTTTATGCAAATTATATTTTGGTTGATCCATTCCACTTTCTTATCTTGTTGAAAGCTGCTTATGAGGTTTCTCATCAGCTACGTGTTTGTGTATATCTCTTTCTAAAAGGGTGATTAAGATGGGAAAGGGATTTAAAGCCACAGGCTTTTGCAGCTTCGTTTTCTTTCTCTGCTATAATAAGAGCTCTTGATGACTATTGATTGGGTATGAATCTTACGCATATCTACTTTTAGTTAATTAATAATACTTACACAATCTTATATTCAAATATCTACAATAATTATATACATGGATTTACATGAGTTTAAAACGAAAAATTTAGAGGTGTAATAGAATGTAATGTTTGATTCTCTTGTAATCATGGATTGCATGCAGGCAGGGGTGGAACTATGTGAGGAGGCAAAAGCATTGAAAGGCATAAATGAGGGGGCAAAAGTAACAATCAAAGGGGGCAAATAAGGATTTTACATGATACAAGAATGGAAAATTATTGAAGTTTTGGGCAGTCTCTCTTTACTAGATAATCTGTAAGTATCATTATAAGTTTTCGCTGAGACTTGTAGCATATATTGACTTTGGAATGGAATAACATATCCTCAACTTAAACTTTTAAAAGAACAAAAAAAAAAAAAAAGAAAGGCAGCCATTTACTTAGAGTTTGCTAATGTTAAGAGATAAATTGTTAATTTTTTGAGATGATAGGAGGTAATGGACCTTGGGCCCTAAGAGGTATGTATATTTTTTACATTCATAATTAATTTGAGGCAAGCAAGATATAAATACTATTACTCACTAATTGCGGTGATTTTGTTTGTGATTTATTTTGGTAGACATTCACTAATTGTGGCAAGTCTTAATTGCTTTAGAGCTACAACAACTTACTAATATAGCATTGAGATGTCTATAAATTTCAGAAAATTACCAAAACTAGAAAGTTTATAGCAACAATTCGAATTATAAAAGTAATATAATTTTTTTTTTTAAACTTTGGCTACGACTCCAAGTTCAAAGAAGAAGAATAAAAAAATTCTCAAGAGGGAGGAATGGAAGGAAGAAGCTGAGTGGGAGAAGGGAAGAGAGTTGAAAGAATGATTAAGAATAAAAAAAATAACTTTTCATTGCTACGTTAGCGAGTGCTATTAGATTTTAGACAAAAGTTAGAAAGAGAACCAAAATTATTTATTTTGTAAAAATATATAGACTAAATAGTTCGTTATACTAAAATAAAATATCAAAACTAGAATTAAGCCTAAGTATATTGGTAAAATATTTTGAACAAACTTCGCACATAATAACAAAAGGATGAGAGACATATGTGATAAAGTATATGATAAATTAAAAATGCAAGTCCACTGCCGAACTCTTGCAGATTTGACATTAGAAGGAGCTGAATATGATATATAATTGAATTTCTGTGAGAATAGAGACAATATATAGTGGGATTGGAATACATTTTTGGTCATGCTCTTTGGGATTAGAATTTGAATGCAACAATAAAAGGTACTTGAAAACTCCCTATGCTTTTCAGTGATTGTATCAGTCACATTATTACCTTTCAAAGGGGAAACAGGTAGAAGAATATTGTTAAAGCAGGAATAAATACTTTAACTTTAACTAAACTTGAGCAAAAAGATTTGGCATTTTAATGTGGAAAACGTGTGGAAGGTTCTAATTTCATGTATGCTTTAATGTTCAATATATACCAAGTCAAATTTGTCATCCTCCCTTATACAATTCAATAATAATCGGACGCATGAAATTTTCAAAGCTGGCTATTTGTGACCTGGCTGACAGATCTGGAACGTTCAGTCTCCTCAGAAGGATCCCAATCTAACGTTGTGGATTGAATCTTGGACAGAGTCATCAAAACCTCAGACATTATTGGACGAGAATTGTGGTCATGTGCAACGCAGCGTTTTGCCAGCTGTGCCAAAGAGTATGCCAAATCCAATGGGTATTCGGACCCCAAATTCGGATCCATGAAAACCCGAAGTTTCTCCCTCTCATCGTCTCCTTCAAGCACCTCACTGGTACAAGCTGCTAGCATCTCCTCCCCAACAATGGCTTCTCTTCCAGAAAGAAGCTCCAAAGTCACAACCCCAAAAGCAAAAGCATCCATTTTTGGGGTAATAACCCCATGTTCAGTGTACTCAGGTGCCATATAGCCTCGAGTCCCAATCACATGCCTTGTCAATTGAAATCCCCCTTCTCCTTCATCATTCACTGCTCTTGCTAACCCAAAGTTTGAAACTTTGGCTCTCAAATTGGCATCCAAAAGCACATTCCCACTATTCAAGTTCTTGTGGATAAGAACTGGGTTGGTGTAATTGTGCAGATAATTCAAAGCATCAGCTACATCATATGCAATCTGAACCCTCTGCTTCCAATTCAGAGTGATAGAATTCTCATACTTATTAGAATGAAGCCAATCGTCAAGTGAACCATTTTCGGCAAATTCGTAAACAAGGTAGGTGTTTCCTTTGTAGACGCAGAACCCAGAAAGCCTTATGATGTTGGTGTGGTTGATTTGTTTAAGGATGTTGATTTCACCAGAAACATCCCCTTTAAGCTCCTTAATAGCAGCATCGTCTCCCTTAAACGATGCTCTGTAAACAGATCCCTTGATTCTGTTCTTTTCGCTGAAAAAGTTTGTAGCTTTCTGCAAGTCCTCGAATTTGTACACTGTTAAAGAATCAACGGCATCGCGAAGACCATCCAATGAAACCGACCACGACACGTTCGCGGTGGAATCGAAGAGATTCTTGGTCGTGTCAATTTCAGAAACGGAGACATTCTTTGCCTCCGGCAACTGAGATTGGCGACGGCGGCGGCGGCAATAAAAGAAGAGGAAAATTCCCAAAATAACAACCAAACCAGCCCCAACCGCGATTCCAACGATGACCCATTTCGTAGAAGAGTCTGAATCCCCACCCCCACTGGGGACTGGTGACGGCGGAGGTGGCGGCGACGGCTGCGTCGCAATGACTAGTTGGGTTCTGTTAGGCTCTTGTTTCAGGGGAACCATGAGTGGGGTGAAGTAGAAGATGTCGTTTCCAGAAAGCATGTTTGCATCCAAAACACTCTGAGCATCGACCCCGAATTGCTGAGCAATTGAAGAAACAGATTCCCCCTGAGAAATCATATAGGTAATCAAATACTTGAACCCAGCTTGGGTCTGGCTCGAAGTGGGACAAGCGCACCTGAGAGGCACGTGCACGTTGAGCCCAGCTGTAAGATTTCTCACACCATAAGTGTTCTGAGCTATGAGAGCTTGGCAAGTGGTGAGGCCCTCGAAAGTGGAATTAGCTACTGAAAAATACGTTTCATTTGTCTTCAAAACATAAGAGGAGTTATATTGATAGTAAAGGCCTGATCCAGAGCAGGAGCAATTAACGGGAACGATTAAATTGGTGGTCTCCGGGATGACTTCATTGGCACCACTCGATAAGTTATTGGCGGTGGATATGGCGGCGGCGGTGGAGTTAAAGAGGGAGGCTATGGTGGTGGGGGTGGTGTAAGGGGTAAGTGATCGGAAGGTGAGGTAGGAGAGGCAGGAATTGACGCTGTTACAAGCATTGCCAAGTGTGGCATTGGTAGGATTTTCACAATCTGTTTGCTTGTTGTTTGTGTATTCTTGCTGGGCTTGTGAGAGTGAAATATGGAAATTGAAGAGAAAAAGAGCAATGGTGGCAGCACAGAAAATTTTGTTCATGATTTCCATTGTTGTTTCGATTTGGAATGGAAATGGTTATGGTTGCTCGTGAAATACTCTTGTTTATGTTGTTTTGAGGTGAGATTGGAAAAGTCTGCATGAGAATAATTCAACCAAGGAACATGAATAAAACAAAAACGGCGTTGAATATGCATGGAGTGGGACAGCTGGTCAAGGTGGTGGAAGGAAGATGGGAAACTACGCATACATTAAACTAGCTTTTAACAAATAAACCCCCATATAAAGTTGACTTAAACACGCTCAATTATATTGTTATCTCTAAAAAAAACTCATGATTCGAATCTTTATTTGATCGTATTTCAACTAAAATTTATTAATTTTATTTAAATATTNTAATTTTATTAAATATTAATAAAAAAAATTCCATACAAAGTTGGATTCTATCAAAATAAGCATTACTAGTACTTTTCCATCATTTTAAATAAAATGATTGCGACTCGTTTAATACAAATTAAAAACAGCACTTAATAATTAGAGTGATAAAATATAATTAATGGAGAAACTATCACTACGTTACACGCAAATATATTTAATGAGGAATGCTAGCTACATTATCATTGAATAGTTGATGGCTAGCTTCTTCACACAAAAGTATACCGTGCACTATCTTTTCTACACTTGAATTGATTACACATTTAATTTATAGTTTTTCTTTGTTTTTTTTGGGTTTGGCGATTTTAAGAGCTCACTTCTTTTATTGATTTGGATTATTTTGGAGAATTTAATTTCCTTAAGTGTTGGCTTAGGAGTCAAACCTTAATTAATTTAAATAAACATAATGCATTCTTAGTATCAAGCTCTATGCGTTGTTTTGAGGTGAGATTTGAAAAATCTGTAGGAGGATAATTCAAAGAACACATATGTACAAAAACAGTGTTGAATATGAATACAGTGGGTCAAGGTGGTTGAAGATGGGAAACTAAGTATACATTAAACTAGTTTTTAACAAATGAACCTCCACATAAAATTGACACAAGCATCCACAATACAATTAGTTTAGAATTGCTTGAAAAAAAAAATAATTANAGTTTGGAATTGCTTGAAAAAAAAAAACAATTAAGGTCCACATTTCCAGTCTTTATTCTTTCATATTCCAGCTAAAAAAATCTAACTATTTATCAATTATTAAAAAAAAATAGCCAATGAATTATGGGTTTAGTAGCACTTCTTTTAGTCATAAAAACAAGAGTATTTATTTAATGTCATAAAATTTTATTCCTAGTTACCATATTCTTCTTTCTCCATTTTTTAGCACTTTGAGTTTCTATGTAACACAAAAATAAATAAATAAAACTTGCACGTAAAGTTAGGTTCTATGAAAGTAAACACTTCAATAGTGAGGAAGACTTGCTTAATTATTACAAAAAGTTAAAAACAAAATACCGTTTCTATCCAATATATATATATATATATATATATCGTTGGCTAGAGAGTGATGTTGAAGCTATAAGTAGGTGCATTGCAGGGTTGTTCTCTGCGTGAGAATAGATAAGCAAAAGCACAAAGAGAGAGATATTATGATAGAAATGGTAGGGAGGTTGAATAGCATGGGGAATCTACTGCCATTTCTGGGAATGGTAATTGCTATTCTGATTCAAACTGGGAACATGGTGGTAATCAAAGTAGCTATGAGTGATGGGATTAACAAGTATGTTATGGTTCTCTACTCTGGTGTTCTCTCCACCCTCATCATTTTCCCTTCTACATTCCTTTTCAACAGGTTTTGCTTTTCTCTCTCTCTTTCACCGCATACAACCAAACACTGCTGTTTCTTAATTTCCAATAAAGAAAATTCAAAAGAAAGTTTTTTATTTTTCTCTCCTGTTTCTTCTGTTTGGCAGGTCAGAGCGTCCTCCACTTACCTTCTCCGCACTCTGCAGCTTCTTTCTGCTTGCATCTTTTGGGTTGGTAGTTTTTTATTTGTTTTGTGCCTATATCTGCACTTGCAATTTTTTAAATTCTTGGCTGAAAAAAACTGCAACTAAATTAGCATACAGTGCTTTCATCTAATAATTTGAATACAAACTCCTTGCTTGTTGGGATTTTATTCATGGTAACATTTATCAGAGAAGGAAGAGAATTTTATGGGTTTGGTTTATTCCATTTCCATATGCAGAAGCGTATCAACTATATTGTCTTATTCTGGCATAGATTTTAGCTCACCCACTCTTGCCACTGCACTACTCAACCTCATTCCAGCTTTCACTTTTGTGCTTGCTCTCATTTTCAGGTTCTTATCTTTTCCACTGAAACAATTTATTTTGAAAAGAAAAAAAGGGGAACCACTGTAGTATATGATGCTATAGTTTTGTGTAGTATATGTCAAATCCTGTAATTGTATTATGTAAACTATCATTATCTCAATCTAATGGTTTAGGATGGAAGAAGTACATTGGAGGCATTCTAGTAGCCAAGCCAAAGTGTTAGGAACTATAGTATCAATTGCAGGAGCATTTGTTGTGATATTCTACAAGGGTCCACCCATCTTCTATTCACATACTTCAATCTCTTATAACAATGTTCTTTCCTCACCACAATTGAACTGGATAATGGGAGGACTTTATTGTGCTGGTGATTCACTATTGTCTTCTCTAATGTACATATATCAGGTTGGCTTCCTTATTCACTTCTCTTTCTCTGAAGCTATAGAGAGGTAGTGGGGCATTTAGGGGTCTTCCCTTTTCCTGCTCTATGTTTCAGGCATCAGTTATGAAGAAATACCCTGCTGTGATGGTGGTAGTCTTCTTCCAAATCTTCTTTTTCACCGTTCTGTCTGCAGTATTCGCCGCAATTGCCGTTAGAGATCAAAGGGCATGGATTTTAGAGCTTGATATGGGTTTGATTGCCATTTTATACCAGGTAAGTAAGTTACTGTCTCAAATTTGACATCTTCATATAATGTTATGTTGCAAATTTCACAGTAGAATACAAGATATTTATATCTTAGCATTGTCATATCAAAGGCCACTGAAATTTCGTTTGGATAAATGACTTATTTAAGTGCTTACATAAGAAGACCTTATATTAAAAACACTTATATGATAAATTCTATGTTTGGATATACAATTGGAGAAGCGTTTCTAAAATCATGTTAAGGGCTTTTTCTTAGAAGTTCTAAAGAATAATTTCATAAAATAAGCTAAAAATAGTTTTTTGAAAGGTAATAAGTTGTTTATGTAAGCTTATTCAAACACAATTTTATCTTTATATAAACACTTATTATAGTAAAAAAATTTCGATAAGTCATAAACTATGCTATCTAAATTGGGCCTAAAGCTTATTACCATTTGCATATACATAAAACTTGGCATGGCTTAGGTTAGGAAGCTGCCTCAAAAATTTGGACACTATAGGAACTACTAGTAGAGTTACTAATTCAGTGTTCACCTCTTAGGCAATGGCTGGATCCGCGCTCCGCACCTTTCTATGCGCTTGGTGTGTGCAGAAAACTGGACCTCTGTTTTGTGCTATGTTCACGCCCATAGGAATTATAGTCACTGTTGTTATGAGTGCAATTTTTCTTGGAGATGATTTCCATCTTGGAAGGTAAACTTAATTTTATATTTAATTAGCATCTGCTTTGTCAAAGTTGTGTTTGAAAATTAAGTATTGTTCATAGCAGAAGAAAAGAAATTGGCATAAACAAGTAAAAAATCACAATCATGTTAAGACAAGTCAGTTTAGCACCATATTTCAACCAATTTGCATACGTTTTATCTATTTATTATTGACTATAAGTTTTCAAATTGAATTATCTACAGTTTGGTTGGTGCGTTTATAATTGTGGTGGGATTTTATGGTGTGATGTGGGGGAAGGCCACAGAAGAGAAGAAGGTTAAGCAAGGTATTGAAAACTTGGAGTCATCTTGCCATAATGTCCCTCTGCTGCAAAACAGGGCACACCAGATATAAAAGGTTAATATTTGATGTAATGTAACATTTTCAGTTGAACTTCGACTAAAATCAAAGAACTATTTACAATAATTAAAGTAAAAATAATAGTTGTCAAATCAATTAAGCCCAAAGAAAGCCATCATGGGGTCATAAACAACTTGCTTAGCATTAACACCCATTATAAAATCACTATGACCATAATCTTCCCTAAACGCCACCAGAAGCTTGTCCTTATCATGATCTTTGAGTTCGTCAAGCAAAAAGCTGCACATCTTTTACATCATATAGAAAATCCTGCCCTCCATCGCTTAGGAAAAAGAGGAAAATTATTTGGAATGCTTGTCATGTCATGAAGAGGTGGATAGGGTTGTCCATAGTGTGCCATATTTTGTTCTTGATCACCATAGTCATACATTGCTATTTTACCAGTTCTAATCACTACTTGAAATCCCCAGAATAAAAGAAAAAAATCGAGTGAAGAGGAAAGCAATTTAAAATGAAGAGTAAAACTTATTGTTTATCGTAGATATATATAGACATAATTAATATAGTTCCTAAAATATTTTTAATATCATTTTAGTTTTTAGAAGATAATTTTTTTCATCAAAATAGTCTTCTGTCAATTTTTACTTGCCAGACTTGTCACATTGGCATTTAATATGCCACATGGAAAATTCCATCACCTTTCACTAGGGGCAACTATGTATAGAGGACCATTTTGATAGATTGAATTATCTTTTAGATACTAAAATAACAAAATTTTTTTTTAAAGACTAAATTGATTATGTATGTATTTTTTCATGATAAAAAATGAATTTTATTCTAAAAAAAATTGCTTTACAAAAATAAATATATTCAAGCTTTGGGATTATGAGATATCATAGCATTTTACGCGGTTGGCTCGGAGCCAATACTTTGAGATAGATGGATCAAGTTCTTTGTTGCTGTTGGCTGAGGTTCATGGTCAAGGAAAACAGCTATCCTTGAAGAATTTATGCAGCAATTTCGGCCTAAAATATTAGGTAACATATTAAAATAATGCAAATGATTGCAGGTATCAATGAAAGAGATAAAATCAAACTTCTCTCATCAATGATTTAATATCATGGTAGTAATATTTAGAGTACCTGTCAGAAGAGTTGAAGCCAACAGAGACGCCAGTGGCGTCACTCACAAATTCCTAACTCACTTCCCAGCTGATCTCAGCCTCTGTTACTGTTCCATGATCACCTGCACATGTCCCAAAAGGGGTGATCTTTTTGAAGGAGGCGACGTGTAGCTCTTGTAGCTCTAGAAAACAAATCGAGACCATCCATTTTCAACAGCATCAGCGGCCATGGAGGAGCGGACAATATACAGCAGCTCTTTACGCACGCTACCTTGTCTGCAAGAAACGAATGCATTCTATTTCTTCTCCTTCTTCTCAGCTCTGCAATTTTCTAAAAAACTCTATTCAGTTCGATGGGCCAAAACTGCTTAAGACATGGTGGTGCTTCCAGTGGTAAAGTTAGGAACCTTGCTCTGACAACCATCTGCAAACCCATCGCCAATAAGCTAAAGAAGCAGGCTAATAATCACCCAAAGTTCCGCCACTTCATCATAAACATCGCCCAGCTGCTCCTTCTTTTCATCAATATCTCCTTCTCCATGTTTGCAGGCTGTGAAGGAATCTGATCCAGATGAGCTATTGGGCTAAGTAAAGCAGCAGATCTTAACATATACAACAGATTCCCTTGGGAAAAAGCTGCTAAAGCAATTGAAGTTCCCTGAAATTGGTAGTTATTGTCAATATTAACAACACTAAATACCCAACAAGATTAAAAAACTATAAAACAAAAGGAGAAGTTAGATACTCACCAAGGAATTCCCAACATAGTACAGTTTTTTCCTAGCGTTCTTGTACACATACTGCACTGAAGGTCATAAGTAGCTAATTGATCCCACGACGATTCCCAGTAAGCCTAAAATTTATGAATAAATCAAAACATCAATCAAAGAAGTTTTCAGCTGGTTTACTAGGGCTGAAATATAGGACATTAGGTGTTATAAAGTGGTAAAAAGTTTGGGTAGTTTATAAAAACTTTAAGGAGATGAAGAGAAACTTGACAATGCAGAACCAGAAGCAAAACCGTGATCACAGAGTGATCATTGTGAATGATGAGAGATTCTGCAGAATACTGTTATGCAGAGAAAAGGAAATATTAAAGAGGCAGTAGAGAGAGTCTTGTGATGAACTTCAGATCTAGAATATGATTCTGAAGAAATGAATTTCTTAATCTTTAATTACAGACTATCAATACATTATATAGGCAGAAACTAAATTACAACTCAGCCATTGAAAGAATCGTGGAGCTGAAGTTACGCTAACCAATTCTAACTAACTTTGACTGCACACTTCAGCATTGACTTGAATAACTGACATGGCTGCTGACGTGGCTTTCATACCTGAGCTCAACCACCATCATCCATTTCTGATATAGGTTTAACATCCCCCCTCAAACTCAGTGTACTTGGCCAAACAGTGAGTTTGTGTCTATTGGACAGAAAGGCCTTAGTAGATAAAGGTTTAGTGAGAACATCAGCCAACTGAGCTGAGGAAGGAACATGACAGAGCTTAAGAGTCTTGCTCAGTAAGAGATCTCTGACAAAATGGCAATCAATCTCAATATGCTTAGTACGAGCATGAAGAACTGGGTTGGCTGCAAGAAAAGTGGCACTGAGGTTGTCACAAAGCAACAAAGGTGGAGAGGGTAGAGCAAAGTGAAGTTCCTTCAGCAAGGACTGCAGCCAGAGAAGTTCAGAAGTGGCATTGGCAAGGGCCCTATACTCAGCTTCTGTGCTGGAACGAGCCACCACTTTTTGTTTGCCAGAGGACCACGAAATGAGACTAGAGCCAAAGAAGATGGCATGACCACTAGTGCTGCGCCTATCATCAGGGCAGCCAGCCCAATCTGAGTCAGAATAGGCAATCAAGGGTAAGGAACTACATTTGGACAAAGTGAGACCATAAGAGAGAGTGCCCTTGAGGTATTTAAGGACTCTCTTGGCAGCCTGAAGATGCACATCAGTAGGTGCACTCATAAACTGACAAAGTTTATTGACTGAGAAGGCTATATCAGGTCTACTAATGGTGCAATACTGTAAGGCTCCAACTAAGCTCCTGTAAACCAGAGGTTGAGATAAGCAGGTACCATCTGTCAGAGAGAGTATCTGAGAGCTGACCATAGGTGTAGGTGCTGGTTTGGCATTCTCTAAGCCAGCTCGATGGAGTAAGTCAGAGATATACTTGGACTGAGACAAATGCAGATGCTGAGAGGAGCGAACAGTCTCAATCCCCAAGAAATAATGCAGAGAGCCCAAGTCTTTCAAGGAGAAGGCAGTATTCAGAGAAGACACCAGGGACTTGATGAGAGAAGGACTGGAACCAGTGATGATAATATCATCAACATAGACCAGAAGATACAAGATTACTGAAGCAGATGTAAAGACAAATAAGGAGTTATCAGAGATGGTACAGTGAAAACCCCAAGCCAGGAGGGTGTGCTTAAGCTTGGTGAACCAAGCTCTAGGAGCTTGTTTGAGTCCATAAAGAGCCTTCCTCAACTTGCAGACATGCTGAGGCAAAGAAGAATCCTCAAAACCAGGTGGTTGCTTCATAAACACCTCTTCAAGAAGATCACCATTTAAAAATGCATTATTCACATCCAACTGCTGCAGAGGCCAGTTGTGAGATAAAGCAATGGTAAGAACTATGCGTATGGTTGCTGGTTTAACTACTGGACTAAATGTCTCAAAATAATCAATGCCATACGTCTGAGTAAACCCCTGAGCCACCAATCTAGCTTTATATCTCTCCACAGATCCATCTGAATGATATTTGAGTTTATAAACCCATTTGCATCCAACCACATTCTTATCAGAAGGGCAGGGAACAAGCTCCCAAGTATGATTGGCCTGTAAGGCTTGAAATTCCTTCTGCATAGCTGCAATCCACTCAGAGGATTTGCTAGCTTGATGATAAGTGGAAGGTTCTGTAGGATGAAGAGCATAAGCTGTAGTAAACACTTTAGGCTTGAAAATGCCATTTTGGCTTCTGGTGACCATTTTTGTAGGTACCAGTGGGGGAGAAGAAACAGAACTAGAAGCAGAAATGGAGTGCGGAGAAACACTGGCAGATGGTGAAGGTCCAGGTGAAATAGAAGGACCTGCAGGAGGAGGAGAAGAGTCACCCTGAATAGAACTAGGCATAGTGGGATTAGGAACAGAAGGCACAACCACAGGAAGCAAGCACTCAGAAGGTACAGAAGCAGGAGAAACAGGAGAAGACTGAAAAGGAAAGACCAGCTCAGCAAAAACAACATGCCTAGACACATAAATGCGTTTGGAAGTCATATCCAGGCATAAAGAGCCTTTGTGCTTACTGCTGTAGCCCAAGAAACAACAGACAGCAGACCTAGGTTCAAGCTTATGATGGCGATATGGTCTGAGATAGGGAAAACACATACAACCAAAAGTTTTGAGCTTAGTCAGATCAGGTGTCTGCTGATACAAGAGCTGATAAGGTGATTGGTGTGCCAACACTGCAGTAGGTAACCTATTGATTAAGTACACAGCTGTTTGAAAAGCAAAAGGCCAATAGCCAGTAGGAATACTAGCAGTAGTAAGTAAAGATAATCCAATCTCGACTACATGCCTATTTTTCCTTTCCACAACGCCATTCTGTTGGGGAGTATAAGGGCATGAGAATCTATGAGTAATACCTAAGGATTGAACCAGGTGAGTAAAAGCAACAAACTCCCCTCCATAATCTGATTGAAGCACTTTAATTTTACTGTCAAATTGTCTCTCAACCATAACTAGAAAGCTTTGAAACATAGCTAAAGCCTCTGATTTGGACTTCAGTAAATAAAGCCAAGAGAAGCGACTGTAATCATCAATAAGCAATAGAAAATAGCAGGCACCATTAACAGCACAGCAAGACGGAGAACCCCACAAATCCATATGTATCAAATCAAAAGGCTTGACTGATTTGGTTACAGACTTTGAAAAAGGAAGTTTGTGGCTTTTGGCCAACTGACATGCACTGCATATAGGTGGAGTGCTAAATGAAAAGCTAGGAAAGTTACATTGAGTCATAACCTTGTTGATAATATCAACTGCAGGGTGGCCTAATCTATTATGCCATAGCTGCAGTTTCGAGACAGTGTTATTGGAATTCAAACAAAACACTTGAAAAACCTTTGGTGAACCAGAGGCAGGTTGTCTATCAACAGCTTGAGACATAACCTTGTATAAGCCTCGGTCAAGCCTTCCTTGGAGCAACACTCCTTTGGTTATCTGATCCTTCACAAGAAAGTAAGAAGGATGAAACTCCACAAAGACATGATTATCTTGACATAGTTTTTGAACACTAACTAAGTTAGCAGCAATCTTAGGAACATGAAGGACATGCTGCAGTAATAGAGGTTTCTTAGAAGCAGAGAGAGATGTTAAACCAGTGTTAAGGACGGACAAAGTCTTACCATTTCCCACAGTAACACCTTCATCTCCAACAAAAGGATTATGCAAAGCTAAATTGCCAAGATCTGCTGTCACATGATGTGTAGCCCCAGTATCAAGAAACCAAGGAGTGTCTTCCACAGAACCTGAGGTAGCCATCAGTGCCTGAGGATCCTGATTCTGTACACCATGAGTAGAATTCAGTTTTGGTTGAAAATGATTATCAAACCTGTGCCAGCAATCAGAAGCCACATGTCCTGGTTTGTGACAGATTTGACATTGTGGTCGATTACTATTTCCAGTCTTGAAGTTCTTTTTGAACTGAGTGCCTTGATTTGAGGAGAAGGACCTATGTGAGCCATTTCCATGCTCATTCTGAGAAGTATGATTACTAGTTCGATAACCAGGAGTATTATTGTTGAACCGTTTCTTTCCTGCTGATGGATTGAACACTGCAGCATTTGCCTGCATCAATATCTGTTCATCCACAGACTTTTGTCTCTCAAGCCTTCCTTCAAACGACAGAAGGTGGCTCTGTAAAGCTTCAATGGAGACAGACTCAATACTGAGAGGTGCCACAACTGGATTATATTCCTGGCCTAGACCACTCAGAATCGCCATCACTTGATCATCTTGAGTCACTGTTTCTCCAATTGCTCGAAGATTATCACAAATGCTTCGAACTCTGAGCATATACTCCCAAATTCCAAGATTTCCTTTCCTTGTTGTTTGCAGTTTTAGCTTCAATTCCATAACTCTTGCTCGTGAGGAGGAAGCAAAGCTTTCTGCAAGTGACCTCCAGATCTCAAAGGCTGAGTTATATGCCATGATCTGAGCCATGATTTGCTCAGTCAAGGAGGAGTAAATCCAACTCATAACTAAACGATTTTGTCTTTGCCACAATGTGTAGTCAGCATTCAAGATCATACCTCCAGTGGATGATGAATCTTGCACAAATTTTTCTGGACAGAACCGAGAACCATCAAGAATCCCTTCATAACCATTTGCAATCACAATATTAAGTAGTTGAGTACGCCAGATCAAGTAATTGCTGCGATCAAGCTTGACTGTCAAGGATTGACCAAAAGTTGGAAGCTGTAAATTTCCAGAACCATGAAATGACTCCACAGAGCTTGAACTGTGATCAGCCATTACAGGAGCTCTGATACCATATAAAAACTTTAAGGAGATGAAGAGAAACTTGACAATGCAGAACCAGAAGCAAAACCGTGATCACAGAGTGATCATTGTGAATGATGAGAGATTCTGCAGAATACTGTTATGCAGAGAAAAGGAAATATTAAAGAGGCAGTAGAGAGAGTCTTGTGATGAACTTCAGATCTAGAATATGATTCTGAAGAAATGAATTTCTTAATCTTTAATTACAGACTATCAATACATTATATAGGCAGAAACTAAATTACAACTCAGCCATTGAAAGAATCGTGGAGCTGAAGTTACGCTAACCAATTCTAACTAACTTTGACTGCACACTTCAGCATTGACTTGAATAACTGACATGGCTGCTGACGTGGCTTTCATACCTGAGCTCAACCACCATCATCCATTTCTGATATAGGTTTAACATAGTTTACATAAGATACTAGGTTAAAATATCTATGCCGTCATTCATGCACCAAACAAATAAATAAATGTATCTTTCAATAGAAATATCACCATGTCATCGGGACTAAGAAAAAAGTTGCAAAATGATTTGCCTACCAAATTTTTAATCCTTTTCATTTTTCACATTCACACTTTCACCTCTACCAAACATATTATTGTCACATATTGGAAAAGCTAGCCTCATCAAACAATGAACTACAGAATGGAATGAGGTGCTATTGTGTACCTTGTGTTCTTCACATTTATAACCTTGTGTCTCCACCATAGATTTGCAGATACCACCATCTTCACCGTTGATTGAGTAAATTGTTTTCCTTCCTTCTTTTGCTGAAATGCAGAGAACAAGTATTGAAAGAAGAGTGATTATAGTGTTAGCCATTTGCAATATGGTCGTGACCTACAATAGAAACTCAATCTTCAATAGAGAAAATCATTGAAACTAAGTCAAAGGGCCAATTTGAAAATAGCCTTAATTTATAAATCTAAGTAAATTTAAGGGATATCACAAACTTAGAAATCTCAAAATACAGTAAATTTTTGAAACAATGCCCTCCTTTAGCTTACTTCTTGTCATCTACGACCATGACACTAGCTAGTTGTTGATCCCAAGGTTGTAATCAATATATCAATGCTATCAATTACATCATAGATGATAACCTTGTCGTATACATAGATAAATTGAATGATAATAAGAGGATAAGAATTTTTTTTTTTCCTATTTTTGACAGACAAAACATTGATAGTGAATAAATTAGATGTTTACTTAGTCATTGAGTCACATTCCATAGGCTGGCATAACTACAATTACATCATGGCTTGCGATGTCTACATAGGGTTTCAACTTGTGCAGTTGTGCTTACCACTGCCAAATTATCTATATGTTTCAACTTTCAACCAAGTTCAATGGACAGAGTTAATGTTCATAAAGCATAGATTTTTAAGTACCACGCAATAATTTGACTCCAAAGGAGTAAGAAAATGGCTAAGAATAGAAAACAATTATGCAATTGATAAAAGAGGCCAATGTAACATTTTCTTTGAACTTCAACTAAAATCAAAGAACTATTTACAATAATTAAAGTTAAATAGTAGTTGTTAAATCAATTAAGCCCAAAGAAAAACATCATGGGCTCATAAACAACTTGCTTAGCATTGACTCCCATTGTAAAATCAGTATGAGCATAATCTTCCCTGAACAACACCATAAGCTTGTCCTTATCATGATCTTTGAGGTCGTCAAGCAAAAGCTGCACATCTTTTACATCAGATAGCTTATCCTGCCCTCCATAGCTTAGGAAAAGAGGAAAATCATTTGGAATGCTTATCATGTTATAAAGAGGTGGATACAGTTGGCCATAGTGTGCCATATTTTGTTCTTCATCATCATAGTCATACATTGCTATTTTGCCAGTTCTGATCACTACCAATAAATCCCCAGGAAAAAAAAAAGTCTGAGAGAATAGGAATATATCTTAATCAAGAATGCAATTTAAAAAGAAGGGCAATTCTATGCTACACCTCCCGAACATAATTCATATCTCATGCCTTTNTTTTTTTTTTTTTTTTTTTTTTTTTTTTTTGTATTGTTTGGTTCTATACTGTGTCACATTGATATAGTTGACATAATTTAGATTTTATGAAATTCACTTAAATTTTTTTTGTACAGCCTAAATATTAATTCAGTAAAATTTAAATTATATTAACTATACCAATATAATACAATTTACAACCAAATCAGAGTAAAAAAAGCATGACATCAAATTACCCTAAAAAGAATTGCTTCCAAAAACAATGTATATTCAAGCTGTGGGATTATAGGATAGCATAGCTTTTTACGCGGTTGGCTCGGAGCCAATTAATAGACTTACTTTGAGCTAGATGGATCAAGTTCTTTGTTGCTGTTGGCTGAGGTTCATGGTCAAGAAAAACTATCCTTGAAGAATTTATGCAGCAATTTGGTCCTAAAATATTAGGGTAACTTATATTAAAATAATGCAAGTGATTGCAGGTATCAATGAAAGAGACTAAATGAAACTTTTCTCATCAATGATTTAATATCACGCCAGTGATATTTAGAGTACCTGTGAAAAGGGGCATGAGGTTTGAGCAGTTGAGGCCTGGAAGATTGCATATGCCATTCAGAAGCTTGGCTACATTTTCCCTGTTCATTAAAAGAACATGTTATTAATGATGATATTCCATGTAATTTTTGGTCTTCAAGAATTTAATGTTCATTTGAATCTATGAATTGAGAGAAAGGGGAAAAGATATTCATTATAAATTAGGCCACTTAATGAAGGATTTCTCAAATTTCCTTTTCGTACCATGAGAAATTCATATATATTGATTGATGTATTGAGTAAAATATCAAACAATATGAAGATTATAAAATATTGGAATTCTCTAAAATAATTTAAAAGATGTTGGAAAAATTCATGAAAATTTGTAATAACGCTCATGACTCATCTCTTACATTTTAGGGATGAACTTATGGAGGCCTAACCAGTAAACATCCTGTTAAAATGAGAAAAGCAAAATAAATAAAAAAATGCTCAAATGATTTGGATACTATTCATATTTTAATTTCACAAATAAAAATGTGGTATGCATCTCTTACATCAGCTAGAAAAATATTCGCAGCAATTTTTGCAGGCTGTGAAGGAATCTGATCCATGTGAGCTATTGGGCTAAGTAAAGCGGCAGATCTTAACATGTTCAACGGATTCCCTTGGGAAAAAGCAGCTAAAGCAATTAAAGTTCCCTGAAATAGGAAGTTATTCTATATATTAACAACATTAAATAACCAACAAGATCAGATAATTGTAAAACAAAAAGAGAAGTTAAATACTCACCAAGGAATGCCCAACATAGTGCAATTTTTGCCTAGCGTTCTTGTACACATACTGGACTGAAGCAGAAAGGTCATAAGTAGCTAATTGATCCCATGTCCATTCCCAATAAGCCTAAAAGTTATGAATAAACCAAAACATCAATCAAAGAAGTTTTCAGCTGGTTTACTAGGGCTTAAATGTAAAAGATTAGGTGTTATCAAGCCGTAAGAAGTTTGGGTAGTTTATTAAGATATTAAGTTAAAATATCTATGCTGTGTCATTCATGTACCAAATAAATAAATAAATAAATGTATCTTTGAATAAAAAGATCACCATGTCATCTGGACTAAGAGATTTATGCCCACTACTATATCTTGTCCCACGACTATTGGCAAGCCACACATCATACCCATTGTCTGTTAAGATAAAAGCCAATGATTCAGCTGGAGTATTGAATAGCCATGTCATAGCATCCTGAAATCACGTATCACAAAGCTACCTTAATTGAGTAATTTTATCACTTTGTATATACATGTATAAAATTAACCCAAAACCAAGCAAAAATGTGTTGTAAAACAACGTACACTAAGGATACCATGTTGTAATAGAACTGGTGGCTTGTTTGCTTTCCTACCAGACCGTCCCTCCGGCATCCTCTGTAGGCTAAGGATGTAGCCATCCTCTGTTGTAACCTGATTCCCATTAAAAATTTCACCTTAAGTTATACAAGTATCTAGGATATTTTTGGTAGCCAAGATAGAAAATAGAGATGCAAGTAAAAATAGAGAGATTTTGACTTTCACTTCTCGTTTTTCTTATGCCAAACAAGTGCAAAATGATTTGCCAACCAAATTTGCAATCCTTTTCGTTTTTCACATTCACACTTTCTCCTCTACCAAACATATCATTATTGTCGCATATTGGCAAAGCTGGCCTCATCAAACAATGAACTATAGAATGGAATGAGGTGGTAATGCATGTGTACCTTGTGTTCTTCACATTTATAACCTTGTGTCTCCACCATAGATTTGCAGATACCATCATCTTCACCGTTGATTGAGTGAAGGGTTTTTGTAAAGTTATTTAAACTGTCAGTTAATTTTACCAGAGTCATTAGTTAATTTACTAAGTGTAGTTAATTCATTAACCAAGGTTAGCTATTCTGTTAGTTGTTAGTTAGCACAGCTGATCTGTTATGCTTACGTGGCAACCTTTGTATCGATCAGTTACTGTATATATAGAGTAGCCCTTGTACAGAATCATTTGAGTGAGTTTAATAGAAAATACTGAAAGTTTCCACAAGACTCCGTGCATCAGTTTTCTTTCTTGTTCTTCTGGTTTATCTTCATCTGAAGATTTCACATGGTATCAGAGCAATCGATCTAGATTTGCCTGAACCTTTATCTTGCTGAGTTCTGAAGAAGAATCGAGTGGATTACTGTATATAGGTTCTGTCGAAAATGGATTCTGAGAATGCGACTGAAGCATCGCACAAGGAATCAACAAATAGCTACAATGGAGATCCTATGAGTTTGGCAAACTCGGATCATCCAGGAATGCACCTTGTTACAGCATCCTTGACAGGTAGTAACTATCTGTNATGAGCTGATAAGTGAATATTTTACTCATAATTTTCCTTCGGGACACCTGTCAAACGCTGCAGCTTTATTAGAAGCAATTCAAACACGTTATTTTTTGTTCATTGCTTTTGCTACGGTGCAGACTTGAATAAAGTCTTCCATTCCACGTTCAAGTGCTAACATAAGAAGGTTTTTTTTATGAGAAATGCTTATACAATAATTTTTTTTTTAAATTAAGTTATTTTGTATTTGAATATATAATTAGAGAAGTACTTTTAAAATTATGTTTAAGACTTTTTCTTATAAATTCTAAAAAATAACTTCATAAAATAAGATAAAAACAACTTTTTAGAGAATAATAAGTTATTTACGACTTATTCAAATATAATTTTATCTGTGTATAAGCATTTATTATAATAAAAAAAAACTCCGACAAGTCATAAACTATGCTATAAAACCCTGGCGTAAAGCTTATTGCCATTTGGTTATACATAAAACTTGGCATGGCTTTGGTTAGGAAGCTGCCTAAAAAATTTGGAGACTATAGTCACTACTAGTAGAGTTAACAGTTCAATGTTCACCTCTTAGGCAATGGCTGCAACCGCGCTCCGCACCTTTCTATGCGCTTGGTGTGTGCAGAAAACTGGACCTCTGTTTTGTGCTATGCCCACGCCCATAGGAATTATAATCACTGTTGTTATGGGTACAATTTTTCTTGGAGAAGATTTTCATCTTGGAAGGAAAACATCTGCTTTGTCAAAGTTGTGTTTGAAAATTAAGTATAGTTCATAGCAGAAGAAAAGAAATTGGCATAAACACGTCAAAAATCACAATCATGTTAAGTCAGTTTCTAGCACCATATTTCAGCCAATTTGCATACGTTTTATCTATTTGTTATTGACTTATAAGTTTTCAAATTTTATGTAGAGTTGGTTGGTGCGTTTATAATTGTGGTTGGATTTTATGGTGTGATGTGGGGGAAGGCCACAGAAGAGAAGAAGGTTAACAAAGATATTGAAAACTTGGAGTCATCTTGCCATAATGTCCCTCTGCTGCAAAACAGGGCACAACAGATATAAAAGGTTAATATTTGATGAAATGTAACACTGTCAGTTGAACTTCAACTAAAATCAAAGAACTATTTACAATAATTAAAGTAAAATAATAGTTGTCAAATCAATTAAGCCCAAAGAGAGCCATCATGGGGTCATAAACAACTTGCTTAGCATTGACACCCATTATAAAATCATTATGACCATAATCTTCCCTAAACGCCACCACAAACTTGTCCTTATCATGATCTTTGAGGTTGTCAAGCAAAAGCTGCACATCTTTTACATCAGATAGCAAATCCTGCTCTCCATAGCTTACGAAAAGAGAAAATCATTTGGAATGCTTGTCATTTCATAAGCAGGTGGATAGGGTTGTCAGTAGTGTGCCATATTTTGTTCTTGATCACCATAGTCATATTTTGCCAGTTCTAATCACANAAAAAAAAAAAAAAAAAAAAAAAATCGATAGAATAGGAATATATCTTGATCAAGAATGCAATTTAAAATGAAGAGTAAAACTTATTTTTTATCTCAGATATAGACACAGTCAATTTAGTCCCTTAGAGATTTTTAGTGTTATTTTAGCTTTTAAAAGATAATTTTTTCCATCAAAATAGTCCTCCGCCAATTTTCACTTACTAGGCTTGTCACATTAGCATTTAACATGCTATATGAAAAGTTTTGTCAACTCTCACTAAGGGCAACTAGATATAGAGGACTATTTTAATAGATTGAGTTATTTTTTAAATACTAAAGTGATACTAAATTTTTTTTAAAGACTAAACTAATTATGCATGTATCTTTTAATAACCAAAATGACTTTTACTTTAAAAAATAAATTGCTTTAATATATATATATATATATATATATATATTTTTTTTTTTTCAAGCTTTGGGATTTTTAGATATCATAGGTTTTTACGCCGTTGGCTCGGAGCCAGTTAATAGACTTACTTTGAGATAGATGGATCAAGTTCTTTGATTTGGCTGAGGTTCATGGTCAAGGAAAATAGCTATCCTTGAAGAATTTATGCAGCAATTTCGGCCTAAAATATTTGGGTAACATTGAAATAATGCAAATGATTGCAGGTATCAATGAAAGAGAAAAATTCACCTTAAGTTATACAAGTATAAGGATATTTTTGGTAGCCAAGGTAGAAAATAGAGATGCAAGTAAAAATAGAGAGATTTTGACTTTCACTTCTCGTTTTTCTTATACCAAACAAGTGCAAAATGATTTTCTTACCAAATTTGATATGCTTTTCATTTTTCACATTGACACTTTCACCTATACCAAACATGTCATTCTTGTCACATATTGGCAAAGCTAGCCTCATCAAACAATGAACTATAGAATGGAATGCGGTGCTAATGCATGTGTACCTTGTGTTCTTCACATTTATAACCTTGTGTCTCCACCATAGATTTGCAGATACCATCATCTTTACCGTTTATTGAGAGAAGTCTTTTCCTTCCTTCTGCTGCTGAAATGCTGAGAACAAGTATTGAAAGCAGAGTGATTAAAGTGTTAGTCATTTGCAGTATGGCCGTGCCCTACAATAGAAACTCAATCTTGCTTTTATAGTCTAAGCAGCATACAAAGTGGAGGATCTTATTGTATTATGGCAAGGGTTCAAACATATTTTATAAAGCAATATAACTGACCCTTTGAAGGTATTGGAATTTATAGGTGTTTAATGCATAAGCTGAATCTGTTGGAAGTGAATATTTTACTCATAATTTTCCCTCCGGCCACCCGTCAAACACTGTTTTATTAGAAGCCATTCAAACACTTTCTTTCCTGTTCATTGCTTTGCTACGGTGCAGACTTGAATGAAGTCTTCCATTCCACGTTCAATGTTACTCTCATCTACCTCTTGCCTATTAAATTCAAATTACAACAGTACAGCAACTCAATTTTGACGAGGAAGAGCTTTAGCTTAATGAAATGTGCTCTCAATTAAAAGGTTAATCTTTTCACTTTCTTTTCTTGATTCAAATATCCTCGATTACAAATATAATGACTATTTCTCTACAGGTAAAAAAAAAAACAAACAAAAACCCTCAACTTTGACATATAAGTACGATATTTTAGTATAGGCAATAATCTTCGCCTGAGAAAATCATTGAAACTAAGACAAATGGCCAGTTTGAAGATAGCCTTAATTCATAAATCTAAGTAAATTTAAGGAAGATCACAACTTAAGAATATCAAAATAAAGTAAAATTTTGAAACAAAGCCCTCCTGTAACTTACTTCTTGTCATCTACAACCATGACACTCGCTAGTTGTTGATCCCAAGGTTGTAATCAATATATCAAAGCTATCAATTACATCATACAAGATAACCTTGTCGTATACATAGATAAATTCAATGATAATAAGAGGATAAGAAATTTTTTGTTCCGATTTTTGATAACCAATAACATTGATAGTGAATAAATTCGTCAAAAGATGTTTACTTGGTCATTGAGTCACATTCCAGAGGCTGGCATAACTACAATTACACCATGGCTTGCGATGTCTACATGGGGTTTCAACTTGTGCAGTTCTGCATACCACTGCCAAATTATCTATATGTTTCAACTTTCAACCAAGTTCAATGGACAGAGTTAATGTTCATAAAGCAAAGATTTTTAAGTACCAAGCAGTAATTTGACTCCAAAGGTGTAAGAAAATGGCTAAGAATAGAAAACAATTATGCAATTGATAAAAGAGACCAATGTAACATTTTCTTTGAGCTTCAACTAAAATCAAAGAACTATTTACTATAATTAAAGTTGAATAATAGTTGTTAAATCAATTAAGCCCAAAGAAAAACATCATGGCGTCATAAACAACTTGCTTAGCATTAACACCCATTATAAAATCATTATGAGCGTAATCTTCCCTGAACAATACCACAAGCTTGTCCTTATCATGATCTTTGAGGTCGTCAAGCAAACGCTGCACATCTTTTACATCAGATAGCATATCCTGCCCTCCATAGCTTAGGAAAAGAGGAAAATCATTTGGAATGCTTGTCATGTCATAAAGAGGTGGATAGGGTTGTCCATAGTGTGCCATATTTTGTTCTTCATCACCATAGTCATACATTGCTATTTTGCCAGTTTTGATCACTACAAATAAATCCGAAGAAAAAAAAATGTCAAAGTAGTGAATATGAATATATCTTAATCAAGAATGCAGTTTAAAAAGAAGGACAATTCTATGCTACACTTCCAATATGCAACATAAGTCATATCTCATGCTTTTTCTTGTGCTGTTTGATTTTATACTGTGTCACACTGATACAGTTGACATAATTTAGATTTTATTAGATTCACTTAAATTTTTTTAGTATAGTCCAAAAATTAATTAAATAAAATTTAAATTACATTAATTATATCAATATAATACAATTTACAATTAACTTAGAGTCAAAAAAGCATAACATCTAGGAGTGTAGCCAGTGACAGATCCAAAAAGAACTTAATGAGGGAGCCAAAGACAAAATAAAATTCTCAATGTGGGTGGGGGTGGGGGAGAATAGATTCTGTTGTTATAGTGTTGATGATGAGTAAAATAAGTTATCATTTTAACCTCAAAACAGTAGCAAATAAATCAAAATCAGCAATATGTTAACCCCAAAATAGTGGCAAAATTAGGACTATAATAACATTAATTTAAGCATCAAAAGGAAGGAGGATAGTAGCTCAAATTGATGGAAATTTGTACCACTAAATTTAAATGTGTTCTAGAGTATTACAAAAAAAAAATTCTTTAGTAGAAATAAATACCACAAAACATAATTAATAAAAGAAGGACATAACAGAAATATCAATGTGAACAAAAAAATCATAAAGTTGAGCAGAAAACACATATAAAATATAGAGGCAGAACAAAAAATATATAAGAAGCTAATTGAGTGTCGCATCGAATTACCCTAAAAAGAATTGCTTCCAAAAACAAAGCATATTCAAGCTGTGGGATTATGGGATGGCATAGCTTATTAATAGACTTACTTTGAGCTAGATGGATCAAGTTCTTTGTCGCTGTTGGCTGAGGTTCATGGTCAAGAAAAACATCTATCCTTGAAGAATTTATGCAGCAATTTGGGCCTAAAATATTAGGGTAACTTATATTAAAATAATGCAAATGATTGCAGGTATCAATGAAAGAGACAAAATGAAACTTTTCTCATCAATGATTTAATATCATGCACGTGATATTTATAGTACCTGTGAAAAGGGGCATGAGGTTTGAACAGTTGAGGCCTGGAAGATTGCATATGTCATTCAGAAGCTTGGCTGCATTTTCCCTGTTCATTAAAAGAACATGTTATTAATGATGATATTCCTTGTAATTTCTGGTCTTCAAGAATTTAATGTTCATTTGAATCTATGATTTGAGAGAAAGGGGGAAAAGATATCCATGATAAATTAGGTCACATTATTGAAGGATTTCTCAATTTTCCTTTTCGTACCATGAGAAATTCATATCTATTGATTGATGTACTGGGTATAATATCAAAGAATATGAAGACTACAAGATATTGGAATTCTCTCAAATAATTTAAAAGATGTTGGAAAAATTCATGAAAATTTATAATATCGCTAATCTCATACATTTTAGGGACGAACTCATAGAGGCCTAACCCGTAAACATCCTGTTAAAATGAGAAAAGTAAAATTAAAAAAAAATGGTCAAATGAATTGGATACTATTCATATGTTAATTTCACAGATAAAAATGTGATATGCATCTCTTACAACAGCTAGAAAAATATCCGCAGCAATTCTTAGAGGCTGTGAAGGAATCTGATCCATATGAGCTATTGGGCTAAGTAGAGCTGCAGATCTTAACATGTTCAACAGATTCCCTTGGGAAAAAGCAGCTAAGGCAATTAAAGTTCCCTGAAATTGGAAGTTATTCTATATATTAACTACACTAAATACCCAACAAGATCAGAAAATTGTAAAACAAAAAGAGAAGTTAGATACTCACAGAGCAATGCCCAACATAGTGCAATTTTTGCCTAGCGTTCTTGTACACATACTGGACTGAAGCAGAAAGGTCATAAGTAGCTAATTGATCCCATGACCATTCCCAATAAGCCTAAAATTTAGGAATAAATCAAAACATCAATCAAAGAAGTTTTCAGCTGGTTTACTAGGGCTGAAATATAAGACATTAGGTGTTATTAAGCTATAAGAAGTTTGGATAATTTACATAAGATACTAGGTTAAAATATCTATGCTGTGTCATTCATGTACCAAATAAATAAATAGATAAATAAATAAATGTATCTTTGAATAAAAAGATCACCATGTCATCTGGACTAAGAGATTTATGCCCACTACTATATCTTGTCCCACGAGTATTGGCAAGCCACACATCATACCCATTATCTGTTAAGATAAATGCCAATGATTCTATTGGAGTGTTGAATAGCCATATTATAGCATCCTGAAACCAGACACCACAAGTTACCTTAATTGAGTAATTTTATTACTTTGTATATACATGTGTAAAATTAACCCAAAGCCAAGCAAAAGTGTGCTGTAAAACAACGTACACTAAGGATACCATGTTGTAATAGAACTGGTGGCTTGTTTGCTTTCCTACCAGACCGTCCCTCCGGCATCCTCTGCAGGCTAAGGATGTAGCCATCCTCTGTTGTAACCTGACTCCCATTAAAAATTTCACCTTAAGTTATACAAGTATCTAGGATATTTTTGGTAGCCAAGGTAGAAAATAGAGATGCAAGTAAAAATAGAGAGATTTTGACTTTCTATTCTCGTTTTTCTTATACCAAACAAGTGCAAAATGATTTTCCTACCAAATTTGTAATCCTTTTCGTTTTTCACATTCACATTTTCACCTCTACCAAACATATCATTCTTGTCGCATATTGGCAAAGCTGGCCTCATCAAACAATGAACTATAGAAAGGAATGAGGTGGTAATGCATGTGTACCTTGTGTTCTTCACATTTATAACCTTGTGTCTCAACCATAGATTTGCAGATACCATCATCTTCACCGTTGATTGAGTGAAGGGTTTTCCTTCCTTCTGCTGCTGAAATGCTGAGAACAAGTATTGAAAGCAGAGTGATTAAAGTTTTAGTCATTTGCAGTATGGCCGTGCCCTACAATAGAAACTCAATTCTTACTTTTATAGTGTATGCAGCATACAAAGTGGAGGATCTTATTGTATTATGGCAAGGGTTCAAACATATTTTATAAAGCAATATAACTGACCCTTTGAAGGTATTGGAATTTATAGGTGTTTAATGCATGAGCTGATAAGTGAATATTTTACTCATAATTTTCCTTCGGGACACCTGTCAAACACTACTTTATTCATTCAAACACGTTATTTTTTGTTCATTGCTTTTGCTACGGTGCAGACTTGAATCAAGTCTTCCATTCCACGTTCAAGTGCTAATATAAGATGGTTTTTTTTTTTTTTTTTTTTTTTTTTTTTTTTTTTTTTTTTTTTTTTTTTTTTTTTTTTTTTTTTTTTTTTTTTTTTTTT
>QAOA01008487.1:147254-176281 GCA_003255065.1 Cercis canadensis
TCTATATTCATAAAATGTACAATTTTAGTCCATTTATCTTTAAGTCAAAATTCCTAGGTTTATTTCAAGGTGTAAAATTCTTTGATTCATAATCTCACCGTTGAGATTGAAGGGCTACATCTTATGAAACTTCTCACTAAATTTTAGCTCAATCTAACGGTGGGATTCAGCCCAAAATACCAAAATCATAATTTTTCATCTAACCACAAAATTTAGGCTTTTTCACTGTTAGATCGAGCTGAAATTTAATTGGAAGATTCAAAAGACGTAGCTCTTCAATCTGAAAGGTGAGATTATAAATCAGAGAACTTTACACCTTGAAATAAACTTAAGAATTTTGACTTAAAGATAAATGGACTAAACTTGTACATTTTATGAATATAGAGGGACTCAATAGTTCATTTTTAAAGAAGGGGACCAAAACATTTAAGTGGTTGAAATAGGGAGACCCAAATTGCAATTAAGCTTTTTTTTATCACACTATCTTCCAAATGACACTTGGCTGACAAATCCGGACCGTTCAAACTCCTCAGATGGATCCCAATCTAACGTAGAGGAATGAATCTTGGACAGAGTCATGAGAACATCAGCAATGGTTGGACGAGAATTGAGATCACGGGCAACGCAGTGTTTGGCAATCTGTGCCATGGAGTATGCCAAATCAAATGGATATCCATTTCCCAGAGTTGGATCCATGAAAGCTCTTAGCTTCTCCCTTACATTGTCTCCATCAAGCACCTCAACCACAGAAGTTGATAGCAGCTCTTCATCTTCATTCTTGTCCCCAGCAATGGCTTCTCTTCCAGAAAGAAGCTCCAAAATCACAACACCAAAAGCAAAAACATCCATTTTTGCTGTAATCACCCCATTTTCAAGATACTCACGAGGCATATAACCTTGAGTGCCAATCACATGCCTTGTTAATTGAAATCCTCCTTCTTCTTCATTATCCGCTGCTCTTGCTAACCCAAAGTTCGAAACTTTAGCTCTAAAATTGGCATCCAAAAGCACATTCCCACTATTCAAGTTCTTGTGGATATGAACTGGGTTAGTGTAATTGTGCAGGTAATTCAAAGCATCAGCTACGTCATATGCAATCTGAACCCTCTGCTTCCAATTCAGAGTGATAGAATTCTCATGCTTATTAGAATGAAGCCAATTGTCAAGTGAACCATTTTCGGCAAATTCGTAAACAAGGTAGGTGTTTCCTTTGTAGACGCAGAACCCAGAAAGCCTTATGATGTTGGTGTGGTTGAGTCGTTTAAGGATGTTGATTTCACCAGAAACATCACCTTTGAGGACTTTAACGGCGGCATTGTCTCCCATAAACGATGCTCTGTAAACACAGCCCTTAATTTTGTTAGCTTCACTGAAAAAGCTCGTGGCTTTCTGCAATTCCTCGAACTTGTACACTGTTAAGGAATCAATGGCGTATCGAATCCCTTCCGATGAAAGAGCCCCTGACTCCGTCGTGGTGGTGTAATCGGAGCTCTTCTTAGTCGTTCCGGTGTTAGAACCCGAGGCAGGCTTGGCGACGGGCAACTCAGATCGGCGGCGGCGATAGAAGCAGAGGAAAACTACCAAGAGGCCAATAAGAACAAGCAAGGCAGCTCCAACCGTGACACCGACGATAACCCATTTCTTGGAAGAGCTTGAATCTCCATCCCCAGCTGGAGCCGGTGGCGGCGGAGGAGGAGGAGGAGGAGGAGGAGGAGATACCCCATTTTGGATTTTCGAAGGTGGGTTTCGAAGAGGAACCATGAGGTTCGTGAAGAAAAAAATTAAATCACTAGAAAGCTCGTTTGCATCCATCACGCTCTGTCCATCTACCCCAAATTTTCCACCAATCTCTTCAACGGATTCCCCTTGAGATACCAAATAAGTGAGCAAATAGTTGAACCCAGCAGCGACCTGTTTCGATGTGGGACAAGCACACCTGAGTGGTACTTGCAGATTGAGCCCCACAACAAGCTTTCTCATATCATAAGGGTTCTGAGCCATAAGAGCTTGGCAAGTGGTGAGAGCCTCATAAGTATTATTTGCTACGGAAAAGTAGGTTTCATCTTTAGTCTTCAACACATAGGAAGCATTATGCTGGTAATACTTGCCGTTGCCGGAACAGGAGCACGTGACCGGGACAATTACCAAGGTATTGGCCGGAATGGGGTCGACATCGGAGATGTTATTGGCGGCGGCGATGAGGGTGGCTGTGGAGTTTAAGAGGAAGGCTATGTTGGGGGGAGTATTGTACTGAGGAGGAGTGGATATGAAAGTGAGGTAAGAGAGACATGAGGTATTGACACCATTGCAGACATTGCCATCGGTTACATTGTAGTGATTCTCACAATCTAGCTGCTTGTTGTTTATATAAGCTTGTTGAGCTTGTGTTTGTGGGACATGAAAATTGAACAAAAACAACAAGAGAAACATGGTAGCACACATAATTGTGTTTGTGTCCATAGTTGTCATTGAAATGAAACAGGAACAGGAACAGGGAGTGTCTTCTATGGAAGGGAAGCAGAGCGACAGTTACTTGTTACTTGGTGGAGCATTTAATTGAAGTGAGGATTGGGTATGAATGAAGGATGTGGGAACTGAACGCGTCTTTGTTTGACTTATGTGGCTGTCAGTGTCGTTTTTTGTCTAATTTCTAGTCTAGACCCGCGTCAAATACAACTGAAGGGGGAAGCAAGTCCAAACACGTCGTTTTGTGTTCATTGCGTTCGCTACGGGGTAGACTAGCCCTTGTATAAAGTCCTCCACTCTCCCTTCCCCTTCCAATAAGTTACCAACTTTATTTTTCTGCCAAGACTTCACTATTTTGGGATACCATTTAAGATCAAAAGATTTTTTAGTGGCTGAAACAGATGAATTTTTAAAATTTCCCCTTTGTTAGATTCATTATGATGTGTTTTTAAGTGGTTGTTGACTTAATGTACATTGAGCAATTGGTCATGCGATATTTAAAAATGATCATTATGAGCAAAAATACCCTAAAATGATCACTGATTATCACCAATAAGAAAGTGGTTATTATGTATATGCTCACAATGACATAAAAAATTATCACTTTATGCAAAGGATAATTTTAAAATATATTTTTGTTTGTCACCTACTAAAAAATATTATTTACTTAGAGTAACTAAACAATAACTCTCAATATTATTTGCACATAAAATTTAATTTTTTTTTTACACATGCTCACATGACATAATTTAAATTTAATTGAAGGGTGGTTCTAACATATTATATATCTCCTTAACATAATAGCATAATAATCTTTAATGTGACAAATATTTAATTTTAGTCGCTAAAAAATAAACAGCTAAAATTAAATGTTTCTATATTAATGATAACTAATGCTGTCAACTTATTACATCAAAAAAAAATATCATATACCTTCTTAATATGTGAAAAAGATCCTTAATTGAATTAATATAAATTTGAAGTAGACCCACCTAGGNAAAAAAATATCACATACCTTCTTAATATGTGAAAAAGATCCTTAATTGAATTAATATAAATTTGAAGTAGACCCACCTAGGAGGGAATCAATATAATAAATTGATGCATTTATCATATCATAGTAGAGTGATGATGTGTATATTATGTATGCTATATTCTTTGATTCTATTGTAATCTTGAATTGCACCAATTAGGTGGTATTTCATTATGGCACTATGGCAGGCACCCGTATACCAAATTCTGATAATAAAATTATTTACAGCTGTGACAGCCACCCATATTGTGTCCATGACTCTTGACTTTCAAAGTCACAGGCTGGCGTCCAATCTATCTTAGACATTGTTCCTATGAATCTCTCTAGCAGACCTGAGTGGGACAAGCACACCTGTATCCTGGCAATAGTTGAACCCAGCAGCGACCTGTTTCGATGTGGGACAAGCACACCTGAGTGGTACTTGCAGATTGAGCCCCACAAAAAGCTTTATATCATGAGGGTTCTGAGCTACAAGAGCTTGGCAAGTGGTGAGAGCCTCATAAGTATTGTTTGCCACAGAAAAGTAGTCCTCATCTTTGCTTTTCAACACATGGGAAGCATTATGTTGGTAATACTTGCCGTTGCCGGAACAGGAGAACGTAACCGGCACGATTACCAATGTGTTGGCCGGAATGAGGTTGACATCGGAGATGTCATTGGCGGCGGCGATGAGGGTGGCTGTGGAGTTTAAGAGGTAGGCTATGGAGGAGGGGGTATTGTAGTGAGGAGAATTGGATTTGAAAGTGAGGTAAGATTGGCATGAGGAACTGACGCCATTGCAGACATTGCCATCGGTTTCCTTGTAGTGATTGTCACAATCTAGCTGCTTGTTGAGCTTGTGCTAATGGGATATGGAAATTGAGCAAGAAGAAGAAAGTAATGGTGGCACACAAAATTGTACCCATATTTCTCATTGAAATGGAAGAGAGGGTTGGTGATGGAGGTTTCAATATGCAAGTGCCTTGTTATCTTTATTGAAGTGAGCATTGATTAAGTGATGAATAAATAGTGTGGTGTGGGTTCAAACACTATTGTATGAGAATTGAGAAGCAAATATAAAAAAAAATCCATTTTTATTGCTCCACTTAATTCCTTTTCATCAAGTCTTCCTAATAGTCAAGGAACACATATGTGCCCATTAGCTACCTCTCAACTTGCACACTTAATGCACCAAGAAGAAGATCAACAATGATGTTTTCGCAATAACTGCCTAGTGTTATTTGTACCATGGCCAAATAAAATAAAATATTACTTGTGCATTTTGTTTTTGGACCTTTCTCACATAAGAATAAGGTAGGTCATTTGTTACTGACATGATAGCATTAATTATTATTAATGTAAAAGTATTTAATTTTGACCATTAATTTTTTAACGATTAAAATTAATTATTTTTTACATTAACAATTATTATGTTGTTACATGAGATAAATATCACATTCCTCTCTGGTATGATAGAATCACCCTTTGTTTTTTTACACTTTCACTACACCTCAATTCTAACAATTCCATCAATTCCAATTTGCATTTTCTACCAGCTAAGTTATTATTACATACGTTGTGCATGTACCATCACAGGAAAAATTCTAACCATTAGATAACTGTACCACTGCAATTTGCAAGACTTTTCATGGTAAAAACCAAAGCATGGAAAAGATAAATANTCACCCTTTATTTTTTTACACTTTCATAACACCTCAATTCTAACTATTCCATCAATTCCAATTTGCATTTTCTACCAGCTAAGTTATTATTACATACGTTGTGCATGTACCATCACAGGAAAAATTCTAACCATTAGATAACTGTACCACTGCAATTTGCAAGACTTTTCATGGTAAAAACCAAAGCATGGAAAAGATAAATACAAGCACTAGACCAGTTGAGCCATTTGATCAATAAAATATGGGGATTCAATTCCATAAAGTTAAGGCCAAAAATATAATTCTGATAAGCTGATGTATCAGCCATAAGAAAGGGGAAAAATCAAAATCAAAAACCGCTGAACTATAACTTCTTCAGTAAAGGAAAAAAGAAAGCTAAACTTCTCTTTACTATACTTGATGATAACATTTAATCAGCTTACAAAGAAGAATAAGATGAAATCCAGTATATGGACCCATAACACTTGATCACCCCTTCCACATGACACAGATGATGATGCATTTTTGAGTATCGATATATACACAAACTTATGCACAACTATCCGCGAATTATATTATGTGAAGTTCAACTGGTTTTCTCGTTACCTCGGATTTTGCCATCTGAACAGTTTCGGACAGTTGTGCATGAGATTGTAGAAATATCATTACTCAGCATTCTTGTTGAACAATACTATGTATAAAACTCTTGTTTGCACAACTGTGTAGAACGTTACATCTGAGTTGTCACCAAGAAAATTTGTGTCACCTTAACTCAAATAGAGTCATTTATAAAGCTCCTAGTTGTGTTTGTTCGTAAAAGCAAGAGTAGTGTAAGTAGCAATAATCTTATTCTTCAATGATAAAGGGGGAACAAAGAAGAAAGATAAAAGAGGGAATCTACAGGTGTTAATCATGCTTGCGTTTGCAGAGTCCCAGCCTGGAAACCGTTATGGCAGCATAAACAAGTCCAAGGAAACCAAGAAGCAACACTGCAGCATTAAACAGAAAATATTACAATTTAGAACCACTAGTCACTGAGAATAATAAGAGGATTAACAGAAATAAGATGAAATGCTACTAGCATGCAATTAGAAGGGACTTACCAGCTAAGGTGAAATAAAATAAGATAGCGAGACGATATCTTATAATCCATGGCAGATTTATTTCAAGAGAGCAGTGCCTCTGATAATGTCTTGATTTGACTCTGTTCAAAGTCTCTACATTTGCTGTTTGCAATTCTGATAATGGAATATTTACAGCTGTCACAGCCACCCCATCTGTGTCCCTGACTCTGAATTTCAAAGTCACTGGCTGGCTATCCCAATCTATCTCAATAGTTCCAAAGTTTGGCTGGGCTAAGAAAAGCCCACATTTGCAATATCAAAAGAAATGAAAAAAGTGCATATTCTTATGGAAGAATAGAGAGTAAAAGCATACCATATATACAAGATCTGTATCTGCAGTTTTGGCCCATAACTCTCATGGTAGATGGGGTCAACCATGCCACAAATCTCACAAAAAAATGCAAGGGAGGTGGTACTACCTCCTCAATTGATTGAGTAATCCCACTCGAGGTTATATCATACAGTGGGTAGTCGAGAGCACAGTCATATCGTGTGATTTCTCCGAAGTGAACATCTCCACTTACAAAGAGTACCCCATCCCTCTTCACAGGAAGAAAGGATTTGTAAGATGTGAAATACATACTTTGCTCAGAACATGATAATATATGTGTGTGTGTGTATTAGTGCTGATGTAGTTCACTTTAACAAGAAAGATACAGAACAAATTTCGAAGAACAGAAGTCTAGAAAAAATGTAGAATGCATGTGAAAATTTATTTACCTTACTATCTGCTATCAACTTGAAAAAGCGATCTCTTTCCTTCGGAAAACGACCCCAAGATTCCATGGAGAAAAATGGACGAAGGGTTGCTGAAAGATTTGATATAACCTGATATACAGATTAACTAAACTTGTAAAAGTGTAAACAAACCAAACCGTGTATCAAGCATTTCCAGGCATGCCCTTCCAATAGGTTACATAAGTGAAACATTATAAATAATATATAACTTGTGCCACAAATAGTTTCAATGTTTTGTGATATTTACAAGTAGAAAAAGAACAGATCTGCATTGTCTGTGGTGGAAAAAAGAGATTAGTAATGATATATGGCAAAATTTTCCTAAAACTAATTTCAATGTAGAAAACCACTTGTGGAGTTACAAAAACTCCTACTTTCTTCCATAAATGTCAGATAAAAGGTTGACCAGGTCAGAAAGCTCAGATCACCAAGATTAGAAGCATATCAATTCTTATTGTGTCCACAAATTGTATGAACAATGCAAATGTCACACAATTCTATTCTGTTCATAGTGAATAAAAGTTACATAACAATTCATCTCAGAGAACATAACAAGTTGATAATAATTTTTGGTAGGAAACAGTTTATAATTAATTAATGTACCTGAATAGAAGATCCAATTATGGTAATGGCTGTTGGCGGACCCTTAAGCTCTTGCTCCAACCATAACCATTGTGAATTCCCCAAGATGGTTCCATCACTTCCTACAGGGTCTCTGTGGTATCTGGTATCTAATAGGATGACCTGAAAAGTTTATTCCCACTTAACAGCAAGAGTTAGTAACTTAGTACAAAATGCATGCTTAAAAATTGTAACTTCATTTAAATGCAACTCAGTAGTTTTATTTTTCAGGAGAACAAAGTGAATTCTTAAAAGTTGCACAAAATGCTAACATGATCATGTTGTGGCTACAACAGCATAACAACATACCATAAATGTAAAGGTTTCAGTAAGATACCTTGATCTGTCTACCTGCAGGGCCATATGTATATGACGCATAGACTCCAGACTGCTTCCTTCTGCAAATGAAGCTATAGTAAGTATCTAAGACTGCAGAAATGTAGACTTGTCTCCACTCCCCACCCTTCTTGAAGGTGGAAGAGATGTCAATACACTCAAAAAGTATTGCAACATTGGCAATCTCAGTGGAAAAATGAAAATGGAGAAAGGGGTTCTAGAGTTACTGGTAAATTATCTTAAACAGAACATCAATCAAAATAAGCCCATAATACACATAGATAAGTTCAAGATGAAAGCAACAAAGGAGATTATCCACCGTGGACTTTCTTCAGGTTCATCTAAAAAATCAAGAAGCAGCTTTTGGTTAGTGATTTTTCCACGAAATTCTTTTCCTGCATCATTTAATCCATAATCATGATCATCCCATGTACCAATTACCTACGACATTCCAAACATAGAAGTTAGGCGAGAGAATAAGGACAATACTATCAGAATTTCATTGAATTCATNCTTCAGGTTCATCTAAGAAATCAAGAAGCAGCTTTTGGTTAGTGATTTTTCCACGAAATTCTTTTCCTGCATCATTTAATCCATAATCATGATCATCCCATGTACCAATTACCTACGACATTCCAAACATAGAAGTTAGGCGAGAGAATAAGGACAATACTATCAGAATTTCATTGAATTCATCCACAAACATATGAATAATGCTATGCTTTCAATGAGAATCTCAAGAAGCAAGTAGAAGAGCTCAGGATGAAGTACCTTAGCATTCTCTCGGAGACGAGAATAAGCAGGATTAGACTTAGCTTTCCTGTATTTAGCCTCCATTTCCTGCTCAGAGCTAGGGACAAATCGTGGAACATTCTTCCATGGGCCAACAGTCCTTTCCCGGCCAAATAGTTTAAAAGCGCGTTTATTGTCTCCGTAAATGTTATCACCCAACCAAATGAAAATTTGGGGATGGAAGTCAAGTACTGCATTCCAAATTGGCTGGTATAAAAATGACAGACACAATTAAAATAGCACAGAAACTAATGTCACTCATATGAGTAGACCATAAGCTTTTACATAATTCAACAGATTAATTTTTTTAAAAAATTTCTCTACAATAAATGGAATTATATATATAAACGCAATGACATTAATAAGTTGACATGTAAATTGTAGACATGGTTATATTTAGAATATAGGTATCCCTATTACAAACCTAAATCGTAATTAAAATTTAGCTCAAGGTTCAGCTAGAAAGGAGGTTGTTTACTGCAAAGAACCCAAATAATCATTTTAAAACCAGGCTTAGTCTCAGATTGCAAACTCAAACTGAAACTAAAAGTAGAATAGCTCAATGAACCAAGGACAAGCCTGGTAAAGCTTGTCTCATCTTGTTTAATTTGTGATTCTAGTTTGCTAATTTCTTGGATTTATTTGAAGATGTAACACAACTTTATTGGCTGTTTTAAGAAAATATGAAAGAATGAGAAGATATCTGCAATCTACTAGTATACCAGTACATAAGTAAACTAGTTTCCTAGCATCCATTTCACATCATAATAGATTTGAGAGATAAAGCATACTAAGAATCTAAGTTGTCTTTCACCTAACAAATTTCCCCCCCTTTTTTTTTCACATCCAAATAATTTTCATGTGCTTCTCAATCTTCCTCAAAAAGTTGCATCATTTTGCTAAAATTCACCCCTACCCTTACTTTTTAACCCTGAACAGAGAAAAAGTTGTAGAATTTAAGCAAACATATAGACTTATTATTTTGGCTATAAGATATAGACTTAAAAACACTATGAATTTAGTTTGTCTTTTATACAATAAAAATTAACCAACTTTTGACAATAGAAGTACATAAATTACATGGTAGAAATAACCATATTTAGCAGTGTATCCACTGGGCACACTTTTACAGTGATTTTGTCATTTATACAGAGTACTGCAGTTTCCATAGGTGACGTAGCATTTGGCTGGTAAACAGAACAAGAATTGGCACAGATAAAGACAATTTAAGGTGAAATAGCACTGTCTAAACTCCCAAAGGCCAAAACAGAGAGAATCTTAAACAGCTAGCTCCTATATATGACATCAAATCATGGGTAAAACATAAAAGTAAAAACAGAACAAAAATTAAAACCTGGGTAGCACTTTGATTGGAGCATGATCCGAAAGCAATTCGAGAAACCAGTTCTTCCTGCTTCATTCCAGAAGAACTTCCGGCGAGTTCTACGCCTATTGCAACTATTCTGATCAGTACCACGCACCACCACCGCCGCAGCCGGAGCCGGCCGATACCCATTTGCCGGATAAGATGCCCGATTCGTTTAAGCTTATGAATCTGATTCTTTCAGAGAAAAAAGTGGAACTTTGGAGAAGGAGTGGGAATTGTGAGTATAGAAAGTGAAAGTTTGAAAAAAAATTTACAACAAAAGTTAGAGAGAAAGGAATTTAAGACTTCACGGATTTTTTTCTGGCCCTCTGCAAATAACTACTGGAATTGAACTGTGTAAGCTGAAAAGAATCGAAGTGAAGAGAAAGAGAAGAGAGATAGATGTTGTAAATTGTAAATTGTAATTTTTTTTTTCGGTAGAATTGTAAATTGTAATTGCTGTTATTATTTTCTATCCCGTTTACGTTGAATTGGGTATTTAATTGTCCAAAAACCAAAATCATGCTTTTTGATTTGGGTATTTAATTGCTTTAACGATCAAAAGATGCGTGCTTGCAAAATAACAAGACCCACTGAAGAAAACACCTTAATGGCCGCTGCTGAGTGACGTACACTTTCTGGTGTATGTAGGAATAGGAGGTTATTATTTAAGTGAGATAAAAAGAAATTAAAAATTTATTGAGAGTTTAATACAGAATCAACTTTTAATTTTGATATTATTATAAAAATATTAAAAAATTAAGTCACTTATATTGAGTGATGTAGGGTAGAGTCCACCGTGTAAGTTAACTCTACCTTTCAAGGTGTTTTGGTCAGTTCGTGGGACTCACACCAAGAATGGCAAAAAAATTATTAAAACTTTTGTCAACTAATAACATATTCTATTTTCATAGCTACTTTTGTGATCTAATAGCATATTCTCTTTAGATAGCCTATTTTGCATTTAGAATTTTTTTTTTTTACTAGAAAGACAGAATACACAATAATAAAGAATTTTATTTTGCTTTTAGAATTGCTTTCTCAAAGATTATATATCTAAAACTAGAGTTAACTAATTTTAGATTTTTTATAAAAAATTATTAAATATATATTACCTGAAAATAGTAATAATGTGGTATTTTTTTTTTAAATATAGAAATAGAGTTAAAATTTTAACATTAATTATATTGTATGTACTTGTATAATAATTTAGTCATGTTTAGTTGCTTAATGTGAAAGTTATTGATGAAGAGGGTTTGGAATTTGGACCAATACTTTGTGTGCATTAGACTAGAAATTTTATGCAAAGCATTAAGCATACTTAAAATATAAGAGGTTTTTTAAATACTTTTAGTATTTATGTGGTATGTCATATCACATTAGAATAGTTAATGTGTGAATGACATATGTGTAAGTCACTTATTTTTAAATTCATTTAAGAAAATAAGATATATTATATTTTATATTCAATAAAATATAAAAATTATGTATATTTACCATATCAGTATGATATGATATACCCATATAGTATCATAGAATCTCCGTAAAATATAATATGAATTCAAAGTTGTAGCCAAGGTAAAAAAAAAACAAAAAAATCTGATATGCTCATATTTTTTTTCTAAAAAAATCTGAATAATATATGTTCATGAAACTTAATTAAGGTGCTTTATGGTTGCAACATCACTGCCATGCAAATATCTCACTTTCTTGATTGTATTAAGTTGCTTGGTTTAAGATCGTGAAATTTTAAAGACTCGTTGAATCAAGTAATAAAAACCAAAATATGATCTTAAACTAATTTTAGTATTTCATTAAATTGGCGGAAATTTTATGGCAATAATTTATTATTTCACAGACATGCATGTATAATATAGCGCATGGAATGTTTCACATATGTAAATGTTGCTTACTGCTTGTTTCTTAATTCTTTTTGTAGATATGATGTGGGCTTGTTGTGGAATTGTGCTATTGGTTCACGAATTATTTGGCGATGAATCTTCATTCGGGTGATTGGAGAGGGCTCGTTTTGATATCTTTTATGTTCTTGATATTAAATGTTGTGAATTCAAAGAATATTTGGAAGGTTTTAATAGCTTTTATTATTATTATTATTATTATTATTTTTATCTTCTTTATGAATGTAACAGGTAAAATGGATTGGTGAATTTGTGAATGTTATGGCTGACATGTACAGGTTCTACCAAAATCAAAATGGATTGGTGAATCTGTTAATAATAATGCATGAGATTTGGGGCATACATGACACATGCAATGATTACACGTAAAAGTAAAATGGTTCATGAAAGGAGATGGAGACAATCAGATCACTAATAGAATCATATCTAAACCCTAGGATCTTCCAATTAATAACAAGTTACTCTAGCGACGTTTACAAAGGAAAGAGTACAACTATATTATCTTATGACTATCAACAGTGACAAGCAAACAATGCAAAGCTGGTTGCCGCTCTGTTTCCTTGGAAACACCCAAATCTTCAAGACAAAAACTAAACAAGAAAGTTGGAGGGCTTGTTGTAGTTTCCAATTTTCCATTCTTTCGCTGAGCAAATTAAGCATACTGTATTTCTTCTTAGAATCACTAAACCAGAAGTCTTTCAATGGCCTTTAGTACTGCTAGAAGTGCTTTTCTCTCCTCCTCATCCTATTCAACCTCATCATGGAAGTATCATGTTTTCTTGAGCTTTAGAGGATCAAACACCCGTAGAGGCTTTACAGACCACTTATATGCAGCATTGCTGCGAAAGGGATTCATTACTTTCAAATATGATGAAGAACTTGACAGAGGAGAAGTTATTCAACAAGAAATCCTTCAAGCAATTGAAGAATCTCTCACTGCAATCGTTGTTCTCTCTGAAAATTATGCTTCTTCGACTTGGTGCTTGGATGAGCTACAAAAGATTATTGAATCTAGAAATTCATTGGATCTAGAAGTTTTCCCAATCTTCTATGGTGTAAATCCCTCTAAAGTCAGATACCAAATAAGAAAATTCTCCGAAGCTTTTAGAAAATATGAGGAAAGATTTGCAGATGACAAAGAGAAAGTTCAAAGATGGAGAGATGCCTTAAGAGAAGATGTCGATTTATCTGGTTGGGACTCTAACAACAGGTAGAAATACAAGTCTCACATGCATAGTTCATCATATATTATTTATGGAAGTTTTTATGGTACTTCCCATGCAAATGATGCATAGGTCTATTGTCCAATTTGTATGCCCCCTTGACATAGTAAAAATTAGTTATATAATTAAAGCCATAATGTTCTATAATCAAAGACATTTATACTATTGTTTCTATATGGGCATAATATGTTTTGGAGGTATTGTAGAGTTGTCCATAATTATTAATATAAATTTCTTTGTCATGAAATTTATATTTATTATCCTTTTCTTGGTAATATGTTGTTCCGGAAAGTATGATCCATAAATTCAATTTGTTTATGCTTACAAAAAAAATTGATAAACATATAAATAGCGTGGTTCTTTCAAATTCCAGTTATAGTTCATATTTTAATAATTTTTCTCTACAATACTGTAAGGAAATGTAGTTAATTTAGCGATGTGAAAATTTTCAATTTAATATGAGTGTACATAATTTTATCAAATTTAAACTCTATTTATATTTAACTGTAAATCAAATTATTTTTCCTAAAAAATAGTTTTATTATTTTTCTCTTTGTAACATTCTTATGAGCTAGAACCCATAACTTATTTGTCTATTAATCAATTGAATAACATTTTTTCCCAAATCAACTAAATGGTATTTTTCAGATTACTTGTAACTAGCATTGTCCCTCCGCCGATGCGCTGGTGGCAGCCATAGTGCGCCATGTACAATAATTAAAGAGTTAGACAATTTATGATTTATAGTATAAGTTATACAATGACTCTCAATTCTTTACTTTATGTCAAGCCTTTTATCTTTAAGAATACTATTTGTGCCAAATAAAAATAATTATAGCTTAATTTGAACAAGTTGGGAACGGCTAATGATCATCTTTTCTTGCCCTCGTTTAGCAACATATAATAAATATACTAGCAATGTTGAAAGCCAGAGTCAAAATATAATCAAATTACATTGATAATTCTATTTATGAGGATATAAAAGGAAAGCAACATTAACTTAAGGAACAAGGAGTTAAGCTAGAAAAGAAAATACAATGTTCTGAATCTATAAGGCGTTAAAGAAATGACAACTTAGTATATGTTCTTTTCTCCTTTATTTGATTATAATTTATATTAACTCATCCAAAGATTATCTTTATATAGGCATGAAGCAGTTCTCATTGAAGAAATTGTTGCAGAAGTATGGAAAAAAATACAGCCTAAATTGCGCACATAAAGATGGCTTAGTTGTAATTGACTCAAAGATATAAGAAGTTTCTACCCTTTTAGAGACAGGGTCAGAAGATGATCGCTTTATGGGGATATGGGGGATGGGCGGCATAGGAAAGACAACCCTTGCTAGAGTTGTCTATCAAAGAAACCGAAGAAATTTTGAAGTTATTTGCATTATTGAGAACGTTAGAGAGGTTTCTAGTGAAAGTGGTCACGGTTTGGTTAACTTACAAAGATAACTTCTTTCTTGTCTAGACATAAAAAGCTTGACAATTAGAAATTTGTCAGACGGAAAGAATACAATTAGAAACCTTTTGTTTAACAAAAAAGCTCTCCTCGTCCTTGATGATGTAAGTGATGAAGAGCAACTAGAAAATTTGGCGGGAGACCAAGAATGGTTTGGACGTAGGAGCAGACTATAGTAACAACTAGGAGTGGTAATATCAACATTTTGAGCTACTGGTACTGAAGAAGGCAACTCCAGTGTAGCTTTACCTAGTGATAGTTAACAAAATGGAAATAACTACAAAATAAGGCACAGAAGATATTTCCCAGGAATTTAATGAAGGAAAAACTAAATTAGCATGTGCTGGTGAAGTCATCCAATTAAAAGGAGAAGAACTTGGACACATCAAAGTAATGAAATGAATCTTCACACTGGTTAAACATGTTGAAAGATAGCGAGAGGATTACTAAGTTCTACCTGAAGAACTAGCCCCAGTGTTCAAATTATCAGTTGATGCTCATGCTTGCCCACCTTCCTTGGTCCTTGGTAAGAATCTTCCCACAGCCTTGGAAAATCCATAATTGTCTCTGTTGCCTTGTTGAGGTCAAGCCCAGTTGGCATGTTTCCATGAGAAACTACAAGGGCACATAATTTAAATGATTGCTAATGTTTCTTTGATCCTTTTCATGCAAATTGACATCTTCATTTGTTAAAATTAAGGATATAATATAGAAAGGCCTTTAGTTAAAAATATTAAAATTTGCATGGCTTCAAGTGGATGAAATGAAGATTATTAATTTAAATTTCAATGAAAATTATTAACATTATTAGCTATAGCATATATGAGTTTAAATTTCAAGTGAAGGCTGAAAACCACAATTTTATCAAGATTTGTATTTACTATTACCAGAAGTTGAGATAAAAATAGTACCTGCTGCATTAGTTATGGAGGAGGAAGATTAAGAAATGAGCGAACTCCTAGCAACGTCTTGCAATTTCTTTGATGTTGAAGCTATAGGAACACTATTATTTGTAAGTTCTATAGTATTATGTACAACTTCTGAAGTTACATCAGTTTTGTCCAGAAATTCAATGATAACTTGATTTTGTTCAAGTCCTTCTTGTCGATCCATCAAAACCATTTCACTCATTGGTTCTTCAATGACAAAATCATATAGAAAATAATTTGTAAGCACTGAAATATTTTAACTTTTGGCCATATGCAAAATACTTATATACCAAAGAGACTGCAATAAACCTACAAGTGATGAAGTTGCCTCTGTTGATTTTTCCGGTGCAAGGCCTTTCTAATGACTTTCCTTTGTAGCCTCTTTCATATTCTATGCAATACCAAATGTTATATATAAGCTTCTTTACTTCAATGTAAACTTAATTTTATTTGCCTCATTAAGAAAACAAAAAGATATTATAAGCTCGCTGATTGAGATTAGTCCACTCATTGACAGTTTTTCTAATCTTAGCAATATTTTCAGTAGTGATAACGTGAAGTAAACAAGATTCAAGATACACCTCTCTGAAATTTATATTAGCTTCAAAAAACTTTTCTCCCCTCAAGCACTTCAGCATATGCATGCAATTTTTATCATTCATATTCATATAAAAATATATAAATGTAAAATTCTGGTTCAACCATGGTTAAACTATTGAACCATAAAGCACTCCCTTCACTAGTTCAATGACTAGTCCTTTTCTCTCATCCTATTTTCTCTGCTGATCTTGACCTCTAAGCTTTCATCTTCTAATATACTTAGGAAAGCATCGAGTATATCCTTTGCTGCATATCTTTCTTGGTTGATTTCTTTCTTAGGAAGGTAATCGTCATGAGATGATGATGATTGGTATTGATGAGCCAAGTGGTGGTTTTGAATCTCTTCCTTGCACTCTTTCTTTATCGAAGAAGATGAGATAAAGGGAAGATCCTATTTGGTTGGGAGCGTATTGTCAAAGCTGATTAAACAGTCTGAAGCACAAGCATAATCCATTATTATTTCTGGGTTTAGCAAGTTTCTGCAAGTGTGGGTCCCATAATAGGTGGTCTTGAAGAAAGGAGGCTCGTAGAAAGCAATAGCTGAGCTGATAGAAAGCAAAGAACCAACGACAAAACATGTGCCCCAAGTTGACCCAGCAACAGAACATGTGCCCTGAGTTGACTCAGTCCAACAACAAAACATGCAGGAAATGCATGTGCCCCGAGTTTACTCAATCTAGCTTTTATTTAGTATGCATGATTTGGTGCTTTTCATTTTTAGCTGTAAAGAAGTTGAGTGTTTTATGAATATTAGAGTCTTTTTCTCCTTGCTTTCACAGACTTGCATGCATATGCTGAAGTGCTTGAGGGGAGAAAACTTCCACATAGAGCTTTTCAGAAGCTCTCAAACCGCTATGGACCTTTGATTCACCTCTATCTTGGCTCCATTCCTTATGTTATTGTTTCCTCTGCAGAAATAGCAAAGGAAATCTTAAAAGTCCATGAAGTTTCCTTCTCAAATAGGCCACCAAACGCTGCCATCAGTTATATTACTTATGACGCAGCTGATTTTGCTTTTGCTCCTTATGGAACATACTGGAAGTTCATGAAGAAACTCTGTATGTCAGAACTTTTGAATGGTCGCATGTTGGATCAACTCCTTCCAATCAGGCTTGAGGAGATAAACCATTTTCTGCAGATGAATATTCATCAAAAAGCTTAAGCGGGTGAGGCTGTTGATGTTAGTGGTGAGCTTTTAAGGCTCACATATAGCATCATAATGAGAATGACGATAGGCAGAGGTCAAGATCAGAGGTCAGAGGCCAAGAAAGATGCAGCAAAGGATATACTCGATTCTTTCCTAAGTATATTAGAAGATGAAAGCTCAGAGGTCAAGATCAGCAGAGAAAATAGGATGAGAGAAAAGGACTAGTCATTGAACTAGCGAAGGGAATGCTTTATGGTTTAGTAGTTTAACCCTGGTTGAACCAGAATTTTACATTTATATATTTTTATATGAATATGAATGATAAAAATTGCATGCATATGTTGAAGTGCTTGAGGGGAGAAAAGTTTTTTGAAGCTAACATCTGGCAATTTGACCAAAATGGGACACTTACACTAACTAATTACCTAAAAGGGGTCTTTTTGAAAGTATTTACCAAGAAGGGATAGTTTTGAATATTTTAATATTTTTCGATCAGTATAGAACACGTTTTATTACTTCCTAAAGCAGGTTCAAAGGGAACACGCTTTATCATAATTTCCCTAAAAGCGTGTCTACAAAAAATCGCGTGGAAAAATTTCAATAGAACACACTTTATGTATAAAGCGTGTTGATCATGAACACGCTTTATAGATAAAGTGTGTTCAAGAAAAACACACTTTATAGATAAAGCGTGTTTCACATTCAAATTGTCTCCCCTGTTAACGCTTTTGTGCAATAAAGCGTGAAGTAACACTGATAAAGCGTGAACGATTCTATAAACAGCGACCTCTTAAATAAAGCGTGTTCATGATACACACACTTTATACATAAAGCGTGTTCTTCATGAACACGCGTTATCCCTAAAGCGTGTTCAAGAAAAACACACTTTATAGATAAAGTGTGTTCCACGTTCAAATTGTCTCCCCTGTTAACGCTTTTGTGCAGTAAAGCGTGAAGTAACACTGATAAAGCATGAACGACTCTATAAATAGCGACCTCTTAAACGAAATTTCATACGCAAATTGTGAGTAAAGTTTCTAATTGCTGAGAGTTTGCTGAGGAAATTAAGGTGCTCTACAAATTTTTTCAAAGTCTTTAAGCTTCTATAGGTACGTTTATTTATAATCTTGTATTAGATTATGTATAGTATTAGTGTAATAGTAATGTTAGAATATTATTATAAATGTGTTATTAATTTTTAATTTGTAGTTGAAAGTATGAATTTTATATGAGTATTGAAGAGAAAATTAATTAATTTTAATATATACTAATTGTGTTTGAAAAAAATATGTTAGGAAGAATATGCATATATTGATACATCATAATGGTCGGATATATAATGGTTCCTAAGGTGTAATGTGTGAGGGAGCTTCAATCTATAAGTTAAATTTGAAGAACACTTGTGGATTGGATAGATTAAAGTTTCATATCCATAGTAAGATGAGACTTGAAGGAAATCAAATAGTTGAGAAAATAACTTATAGATTCCCAGTTTCAGTTAATCCATTATTTTATCTTGCATTTGAATTGGGATCTGATGGAGATGTTGAAATAATGTATGAGAGTAATGCTAAACATCCTAGTTTAGGTCAAATTGAGATATATGTGGACATCACAACTATAAATATTGCCAAAGATAGAGGTCAACCTGAAACTGTTGAATTTGGCCCAAGTTCATATCCTTATTCTTGTCCTCCATATAGTTAATTGGAGACAAGAGTAGAGCTGTGTTATGAACCGGAGATTGGTTCTCGTGGATTTCAATATGGTTTGGCTACTTCTAGTCAAACGCATATGCCAGAAGAGATCCATGGATATGAAAATGTTGATCAGTGGCTAAGTTCAGATGTTCGCGGGAGCAGCATTGAAGTATATGAAGCTGGATGTAGCTAGCGTGAAAATGAGCGGGAAAATAGAAGTCGCAGCAATTCACCTAGGGATGAGCATGAAAATAGAGGTCGTAACAATTCACCTGGAGATCCTCTAATTGACATCACTGACAATGAAGAGTGTGATCCAAGAACTGCAGAATCAAGTGATGATGAGGAGGCGGAAGATTTGCCAGATCTTAATGTGGAACTGTTGAGACAACAATCAATACCTGTGAGGGCACAACACGTTGCACCAATACAAGCTGTACTTCCACCGCATTATGGATACGTTCATTGGGAGGCAATGCAAATAGTTGACGATGCTGAACAAGTAACAGGGTGCAGCCAATGACAGAGAGGAGAGGAATTTCAAATTGGGCAGAAGTTTGAAAGCAAAAACGATCTTCAATTTACTATAAAGCAATACTCACTTCATGTGCATCAACAATTTAATGTGAAGGAGTCTAAGCCTAACAAGTTGAGTTTGATATGTTCAGACAGTGGCGATGGATGCATGTGGTGATTTTGTGCATGTTTATGAACCAAGAGTAAAATTTAGGAAATACGAAAATACAATGAGCCTCATACTTGCACAAATGCAAGAATGACATAAGATCATAAGGAACTAGATGTTAAGGTGATTGCAAGAACTATTGTTGGGCTGGTACAGGAGAATGTTGATGTGCCAATAAAATTGATACAAAAGCGCATAAAAAGCACATTCTCATATCAAATTTCATATCGAAAAGCGTAGCTTGCGAGGCAGAAAGTAATCGCACAAGTGTATGGTGATTGAAATGAGAGTTATAATTTTTTGCCTAGGTGGATGGCTACACTTGAGCAACGTGCTCCTGGAACTATCGTACAATGGTGCTTGGATGATCGATGGATTGGGAGGCCATAATATAATCATACGTTGAAGAGATTTTGACGTGTGTTCTAGGCATTCAAGTCGTGCATTGACACATTTAGGTTCTGCAAGCTAGTTGTGCAAATTAATGGTACTTTTTTTGTACGGAAAGTACAATGGGACTCTTCTCATCGCCATAACACATGATGGAAGTAGGTTACCATTACCTTTAGCGTATGCCATTGTGAAAGGTGAGACAAAAGAGGCCTGGTCATGGTTTTTAACGCGTGTTAGACTACACGTCGTTGGGAGCATTACAAATTTGGCCTTAATTTCAGACCGTCACGTTAGTATTATTGCAGCCATTGAAGATGAAGAAGTTGGTTGGCGGCCACCATTGGCGCACCATTTTTTTTTTTTTTTTTTTTTTTTCTGTTTGCAACACGTTAGCAATTGGAACAACGCATTCAAGAATGTTGATGTAAAACACCAAATCTACAAAGCTGGTAAGAAATTTAGTCTTTATAAATAATTACATATTTTAAACAAAATTCATATATATTAAACGTTTTATACAGGTGTCCAATTTGAGTATGCCAAATTCGAGAATATAATGTCACAGATACATAGCGAATGTCCCGATGAGCATTCGTGGAATTATATAAGAAATATTGAGCCGATAAAATGGATGTAACAAGGGGACACTTATGGCAGATGTTATGGTTTAATGACGACCAACCTTGCTGAAAATGTGAATGGCACGTTGAAAGGGGTCCGCAACATGCCTATTACTGCCCTTGTTAGAGCCACGTATTATAAAATGAACCGCATTTATAATGACCGGCGAGAAATGGGTTGAGCGAAGTTAGCGAGTGGTCAAATGTGGACAGAAGATGCAGAAAAGAATATGCGTGAAAACACTCGTTATTCGTCTTCACGCCGGCCAATATTATTTGATAGAGATACTAGATCATTTGAAGTGGAGGAGACATTCGACTTGAGTGGAATGGCGAGTGAACGAATTTTTCGTCTGAACTTAAATGACAAAACGTGCGGATGTGGTAGGTTTCAAGCACTTCATATTTCTTGCTCGCATGCGATTGCCGCTTGTACCTCTATTAATGTGGATGCATGAAGTTATGTGGATCCAGTATATTCTACGCGATACTTAGTGCAGGCGTATAGTGGAAAATTTCACCCAATTGGTGGAGAAGACTCTTGGCCAATGGTTGAGGGACTTACCATCATCCCTGACCCTGCAAAGTTAAGGGCAAAAGGACGGCCCAAATCAACCCGCATTCGCAATGAGATGGATTGGGGCAAAGGTTCATGCAGCACAATAAGGTACGGGCTGTGTCGATTGGAAGGGCATAATAGGCGAAACTGTCCAAACAGAAGACAAGACTAACCATGACTCAGAGTAACCAACCTAGTAATATGTGCCGTCCTAAATTTCTGTTGTTACTATTGTATAATGTTATCTGTATTTGTTTATCATTCTATATATATAAGTGACATGAATGTTGATAATTAAGATTATATTATGATATGGACGGTTAATAGGTTTTCAATATGGTCTTACAATATACACTTGGTGACATTTTTCAAATGTCTGGGCGTGCTTGGAGGTTAGATAGTGAATTTTGGTATCCGTTAAACTCAGCATTACATGACTCTCCTCAAGTACATGCTATAATGTTAATGGAATGGGAACACAGAGAACGGCAGTGTAGACATCTACGCGAGTTGGCAATGATCCAAAACGTTACCGCTCCAAGATCGGTAGCAATACATATGCCAAGACGAAACTTGACAAAATTGCGATCGGCTTTATATCGCATAAGAGAAGAGAATAATCGTTTAAGTATAAGATTACACCGAAGTGATTGTGAACAGAATTCAAGAGATGCGTTGAGGGAAGGTGACATGGCACGAGCTGTTATGTGGGCTCGTTTTACTCGAGAATTATAGTGTTTATCTGACATTGACATGTCGGATGAAGAATAAACCTTTAACCCTAATCTCCAAACCTCAAACTCCTAAACCCTAGCCCCTACCCTTAACACTAAAATTCCAAACCCTAACCCCAACCCCCATACCCTTAACCCTTAAATTTGAAACCCCAAACCTAAACCCCTAAACCCCAAGATCGAAACTCTAAATTGAAACCCCTAACCCTAGCCCCTAACCCTTAAACCTTAAACCCTAAACCCTAACCCCCAGCCCTTAACACTAAAATTCCAAACCCAAACCCCAACCCCTACCCCTATACCTTTAACCCTTAAATCTGAAACCCCAAACCTAAACCCCCAAACCCTAAGATAGAAACCCTAAACTAAAACCCCAAATCTTAGGTCCCAGCCCTAACTCTTAAATCCCAAACCCTAATCCTAAACTTCAAACCCTAAACCCTTGATCTCAAACCCCAAACCCTAAATCCCTTAACCCTAAACCATAAACCCTAAATTCATATTTCGTATATATAGCTAATTTCTCTTACCAATTTACATCTGATTTCAAACTAGTTTGCAAAATCTAAGCTTTAACTTTGTCCAAAAAACAAAGAATCCTTACTTGTCCTTATGCTTGTTCTCTTAAGTTATCTGTCTTTCACTGACTCTCTTTCATATCATGGGAAGTATTGATTCACTACCCATGATATGAAAGAGAGTCCGTGACAGACAGATAACTTGAGAGAACAAGCATAAGGACAAGTAAGGATTCTTTGTTTTCTGGACAAAGTTAAAGCTTGGATTTTGTAAACTAGTTTGAAATCGGATGTAAATTGGTAAGAGAAATTAGCTATATATACGAAATACGAATATGGGGTTTACAGTTTAGGGTTAAGGGGTTGAGGGTTTCTTGTTTAGGAGTTTGGGTTTAGGGTTAAGGGTTAGGGGTAAGAAAGTATAGGTTTAAGGTTTGGGGATTCAGGGTTTAGGGGTTTAGGGTTTTAGGGTTGAGGGTTTAGGCGTATAAGGTTTATGGTTTAGGGTTTAGGAGTTTGGGGCTTTAGGGTTTGGGTGTATAGGGTTTTGGCTTTAGGGTTTAGGTGTATAGGGTTTTGGCTTTAAGGTTTAAGCGTATAAGGTTTAGGGGTTTGAGGTTTAGGGTTTTAGGGCATTTAAGGTTTAGGGGTTAGGGTTAAGAGGTTTGCTAGGAACCCTAAAATCGCGAACCTAAAATCCCAAACCATAAATCTCTAAGCTCAAACCCAAAATCCTAAACAAGCTAACCACAACCTTAACCTTAAAATCTCAAACCCTTATTGTAAATCAACAAGTTTTTGACATTAACATAGATTTGCAGGACCAAATTGGTTTCAAACCTCAACCACAACGTCAGTCCCCGAACCCCAAACCCTAAATAGTGAATTATTTTTTTTTATCATAGTTAAACAATTTGTTTCTGTTGTATATGTTATTGTTAATATATTTATTTAACTAAACAGTCTGACACATATGCCAATAAGATGTCGGACATATGATATTTGGTTGTTACCAAAGTTTAATGATGATTACGAACGAAAAATAGACTCAGATCCAAGAGAATACTACGCTGGATTATGACGCGAGTAGGCATACTGAACTGATGAGGCAGACGATTTGACACAACAATTACAATCTCTCGAAGCTCCTCCCGTCTACAGATGGTCCTTGAGAATGACTCGAAGAAATCGACTTGACTATGAGATGGCTATTTTGCAGATACGGATGAAGAACAATCACATGCTGGTTCGTACATGCCGATACTATTTCTTAAAATTGGCTAAGGAACAAGCTATTGCTATGAATCGTGAGCTATCACCCACTGAAATTGAGTCAATAATGAATAATCCAGATTACGCTACTGATGACGACTAAGAGTTTAATGATACATAATGTAATAAAAATTGGTTACGTTTTAATAATCTCAATTGTATCAGCTATTACCATTGTGATGTATACATATTAAATTATTGTATATGTTTACATTATTTTAATCATATATGTTTATTATATTGTATTTTCATAACAGTATATAAATGTTGTTGCCAGCAGAAGAGCTTCAAGTGGATCCGACATGGTTTGAAGACAATACTGAATATGCCTGGGGATTTATGAATCATGACAGATTGTTCCATAGAATGTCTGATGACGAACTCCGCAACATTCAATCAAATCCAACAAAAATCGTGAATTCCCCAAGACAATTACAGTTGTGATGAGTTGCCGAGGCTCCTCAAATTAGTAAAAGTTTAAGGTCGGTTTACCTAAGCTACTTGTAGCATAAGGCAACCCTAGGTCGAACCAAAGGATTATTCTATTTAGTGAATCAGTTTTAAGAACATATAAACATGGGGTTTTGTTTGTTTAAGTGTTTAACAAAAATAAATTATAAGTGGTAAACTTTAGTGAAAACAACCAATCCAAGTCTTAACTGATTCTGATTTTAATCTATCCTTAATTTCCAATGATCCATTCAATTATTAACCATGTTCTTGGCCTTAGAAAATATCAAAAAGCCTCTCAATCCTCTATGGATGTCCACTGGTTAAGCAACCAGAATTCAGATTTAACTAAGACTAAATGAATTAAGCAAACATTCAAGTCCAGTTTTACCTAAGTCCATGATCTAGCCAAGGTAATTAATCTATCCAAAAGCTCAGAAACATTAATTAACCTTTTAAGTTCCTCTTTAATCACATGCAATTAAGCAATCACACATGAAGATCCAAATTCAAATTTAACAATTCAAACAGAATAGTTCAGAGGAAGCAAGAAGTAGATTAATCATTGAATGAATAGCAATTAAAGCATAATCTCAGAATCAATAATCAGAACAGCCAAAAACCTGGATTGATTTGATGAATTAACCCTCCATGAACAAGAGAAGCCAAGTTCTTACAAAATATCTAGAGATAAAACTTAAAGACTAAATGTGTAATATGAATTTCGGCTGCCCCTTTTTGAACATATAGACCTCCAAAATTACATGCACACCCAAATTGCCCTTAGGGCATACTTATTCCCATGGGCCTTAGCTTTAATTGGGCTTTGGTTTGGGCTCATTTGGGCTTGTCATGAGGAAGTTAGACCCATTTAAGTGCCAACAGGTTTCTGGAACCATTAGCCAACTTCGAAAGAAAATAAGACCTTCTAAAATATAAAATCTGGTGAACTAGTCTTCATAACAATTGAATCTCTGTTTGTTAGCTTTCCAATGGGACTAGTTTCAAGTCCATATGACATATAAAGCTCAAGTTATGGCCCAAATACTTCATGTAGGTCAGGATCCTGCGACAGCATGTCTTCTCTGGCTTCCAGGCTGCATATGACCTTCTAGAAATCCGAATTGGCTTTGGAGCCCTGAATGAAAGTTGTAGATAATTCTCTCAGTTTTCCTACAAGATATGACTCGGAATTTTTAGATATCCAGAACTAAAGATATACATGAAACACAGAGACAACATAAAATGCTCAGTATTGCTGAAAAATGCAATAAGGCACAATTGGATCCAAAGTCATGAAATGAGGTCCAAGTCTACTCAATTCAGCCCAAAAGAGGTTTAAAAGACTAGATATGAGGGATAACTATTGTATAAAAAGTGTGTTCATCAAGTTGTTGTGGAGGTCAATGACCTTTTCAAAAAGCACAATTACACAAAAAAATGGAAGCCAGCAGAGGAGTTAGAGATTAGAAGAACATTACCCCCATATATTGTCCTTGATATGGATGAACCTAATTAGAGAACGTTAGGAATTCCTCTTTCATATCCAGATCCCGATGGACGACCGTTTGGATCACTTGGGAGAGACGAGCAATACAATCAAGCGTTGTATGACTGGCAGGTATGTATGCATCCCTGGCGGTATGACTTGACAGGTAGGAGCACCTGTTTCCTAATTCCTGCCCACAAACCGCTGTTGAACATTGTGCGACAACATGGAGTCGCACAAGATATGCGCATAACACTTACGTATTTACCTACTGCAAATTCTGGGTGGTGAGTGGCTATGGAAGTGACAACCAAGGAAACTTTGAGACAAGAGAGAGAGAGAGAGAGAAAGAGAGATGAGAGAGAATTTTTTTAAGGTGCCACGTCATCACTTAATAGCCACATCAACACTTAACGTGCCACATGGCGTTTTCCGTTAAGCCCCACTAACAGACACAAGCGGCGGACTAAAATGGCTAACGAAACTATCTTTCAAGGACCAAAGTGTTGGTAAAAATCTTTCAGAGACTAAAGTGTCACGGCTCCTATCTTTCAAGGACCAAAAATAGGTTTTACTCTTGTATGTAATTTAATTCCAATAATTAGACATTCTATATAATCAAAATAAGAAGAAATGGAACCAAAACTATATGAAGGGTATCGTGCACCTGAGGTTTGGTATTCTTGATTTGTTGCTGCAAGTGGAGCACTCAGATTCAAATCTTCACTTATTGTAGAAGTTAGCAAATCAGTGTCTCTACTTTCTAGACAGCTTGTGGTACTTTGCTCAATTACATTCATGTTCCCTACTTTCACCTCTTCCAATTCCTTGTGTTCTTCATCTCTCTTTGATTCTTTATCTTCTTCCTCTACTAAAAAGGTCATTGAGATTAAAAAGAAAACAAAAATCAACTTCGGCCAGAGGTATAAGCATAATGGATACAGGTGAATGTACTCCTTTATATAGAATCCTTAGATCAATGTATATGTTATGCAAAGGTATCTAACACAAATCATAATTGGAATCTTCTTCAACATTTTAGCATTTTACTAAAATGTTACTTGAAACTGATTGATGTTGTTAGACCATATAATATAATCAACATATGCAGAAAGGAATCTATACGCGTATTTATGTCTAGGTTGCAATTTTAACCCTTTACACACATTGATATGGTTAGGTAGTTTGCTAGCTATGCCATGTAGGCAAATATATTTAATGCATTTCAATGGACTACATAATCAACATATTCAGGAAGTGAAGGGTATTGTGCACCTTGGTTTTGATATTCCTGTGGCATGTCTTCGAAATGAGATGTTTTTGTTGAAGTGAACTTTGGACAATCCTCTACTTCATGATAAACAGATTGCAACTTAAACCCTTTACAGATATTGATGAGGTTTGGCAGTTTGCTTAACCTTAATATTCTCAGCTTTGGAAGCGTGATGGCCTGCCCCTCTTGAGTATCACTTTCTTCATGTGCAAAGACTTTCTCCAATAAAGAGCATTCTTTTATGCCCCTCTTGATGCCTATACATGTCAAATTACAGATGAATCATTCATCAATTATCTNGATATTGATGAGGTTTGGCAGTTTGCTTAACCTTAATATTCTCAGCTTTGGAAGTGTGATGGCCTGCCCCTCTTGAGTATCACTTTCTTCATATGCAAAGACTTTCTCCAATAAAGAGCATTCTTTTATGCCCCTCTTGATGCCTATACATGTCAAATTACAGATGAATCATTCATCAATTATCTCTTTGTGTCTAAACTACCACCCAACCACTATGCCAAAGTTTCCTTTGTTTAATTATGTGCAAAATAATAGATACATATACAAATGCATTATTTTGTTAAATATAATTTTTAATACTAAAATATGATTTTATTGTATCCTTAATTATTAATTTAATCATAAAATGTTATATTTTATCATTATATATAATTTAAAAAATACGTTGTTAAATATCTCGGTTGGACCAGGGTTGAACTTGGCCAGACTATTGAAGCATGAATTATTTCCTTACCAGTTTAGTGAGCAATTTGATTAGACCATTGGTTTCACAGCTATAATGCCGCTTTACAAAGTTACATTTTTCATAGGATCTCCTAGATTAATCAGAGTGTTAGATTACAGGAACAACATACAAAAACTTTACAATCAAATCAATGGTTGACATGCTTATGATCTTTGTACTTTGTTAACATGAAATTTTATATATACTCCAGGGTAGAGAGTAAATGCTATTTACCATGCCAATTTATAATAATCTGAGATAATAAATCAGTATGGACGTCACCAACTTAAATAGAACTTGAATTTCAGTTCAAAATCCATGTCTTCAAAATAAGCAAAACAAGAATTTCCCTACAAAACTACCTCATGAAGATAAGCAGAATTTCACTTTTACATCTAAAACCACCACTGCGACCAATATGCCTCTTATGCTACATATTTTGACGAGAATTACATTGATTTGCATTCTAAATTCATTATAAACTTGGCAAATAGCATTACTCTATAATATTAATATATATGCTTCAATAGACTTCTTGGAAATTTCAGTTTGTCCCAACAATGCTCATCATTATAAAATATTTTTCATTCACTCTTCATTATATATTTATATATATTCATGATTGAATGGATTTTAGTGCAGAACAAAAATATTCATCAAGTATAGAGTGTACTTTTCTTTCAAAAGGTTCGCCTAAGAATATACCAATGGGATCTTAGTATAGAACACATTTAAGTCCTTTTTAAAATCAAATTTAGACAAAATTTGCACTCTAGAAAAGGATATAAGAGTGTTGCTAACTGTTGAGTATTAAACATTTATTATTAAATCTGCCAAAAAGAAAATACTAATTACATATGTTTTGATGTTGATGAATTAATAATATGACAATATTGCAGTGCTCCGAGGCATACTAATACATCATATTAGCATGTAATTTGCTCACCTCAAAACTACTCTTTGTGGTTCCAACCATGGAGATAAAATATTTTCAATATGAAAAGAAAAGAGTTTAATCATATATTTTGAAATTAATATGAAATCAAAATTTTGTAACTATGATATTATAGTCTGATATTCAATTCTAAGAATTGCAACTTTTATTTTTTTGTGTGAAGAAATTCCTCTACAAAATTAGAGGATGTAATGGTAAAGTTTCACAGAATTTATTGATAAGTGTATGTGAGTGAGAGA
>QAOA01008487.1:176872-215541 GCA_003255065.1 Cercis canadensis
ACTGAAGCCATAATAACTCAGAGGTGGCATTGGCTAAGGCCCTGTACTCAGCCTCAGTACTAGATCGAGCCACCACTTTCTGTTTACCAGAGGACCAAGAGATGAGACTTGCTCCAAGGAAAATGGCATGGCCACTGGTGCTGCGCCTGTCATCAGGACAGCCAGCCCAGTCTGAGTCCGAATAGGCCAGAAGTGGTAAAGAAAGAGAGGGGACTATGGTAAGACCATAAGAGTGCCTTTGAGATATTTGAGTAGTCTCTTGGCAGCCTGCATATGAATATCTGTAGGAGCACTCATGAACTGACAAAGTTTATTGATAGAAAATGCTATGTCAGGCCTAGTGATGGTGCAATATTGCAAGGCTCCTACTAGGCTTCGATACAGAAGAGGTTGAGCCAATAACTCACCATCAGTAAGGGACAGAACTTGAGAACTCACCATGGGAGTAGCAGCAGGTTTAGAATTCTCAAGGCCAGCTCTATGCAGCAAATCAGTGATGTACTTGGCTTGAGACAGATGCAAAGACTTAGAGGTTCTAGTAACTTCAATACCCAAAAAATAATGAAGAGAGCCTAAATCCTTCAAGGCAAACTCAGAATTGAGAGAGTGAACCAGCTTCTGAAGAAACGGAAGGCTAGAACCTGTGAGAATTATGTCATCGACATACACCAGCAGGTAAACCACCTCTGTAGATGAGTGAAAAGTAAAGAGAGAGTTGTCTGATACAGTGCATGTGAAACCCCACTGCACAAGAGTCAATTTTAGCTTTGTAAACCATGCTCTTGGAGCTTGCTTTAAACCATACAAAGCTTTCTTCAATCTGCACACATGGTGAGGAAAGTTGGAATCTTCAAAGCCTTGTGGTTGTCTCATGTAGACTTCTTCACTGAGATCACCATTTAGAAAGGCATTGTTGACATCAAGCTGTTGAATGGGCCAACCTTTGGAGAGAGCAATAGTAAGAACCACTCTAATGGTGGCTGGCTTCACCACAGGACTGAATGTCTCGAAGTAATCAATGCCATAGGTCTGAGTAAACCCCTGAGCAACTAACCTGGCCTTATACCTCTCAATAGTGCCATTAGGATTGTGTTTAAGTTTGTAAACCCATCTGCAACCTACAATATTCTTATCAGCAGGGCAGGGAACAAGATCCCATGTTTTAGTGGCTTGCAGGGCTTGAAATTCTCTGGTCATAGCATCAATCCAAGCAGGGACTTTGCTGGCCTGTCTATAAGTAGATGGTTCTGATGGAGACAAGGCATAGGCTGTGGTGTACACCTTTGGCTTGAAAATCCCATTCTGACTTCTAGTGACCATTCTGGAAGGGACTGAAGCTGAAGAATGACCTATAGGTGCAGCTAGAGATGTAGGGACAGTAGGTAAGGTGATGGAGTCTGGAGAACCTGAAGAAACAAGTTCATCAGAATGAAATGAAGATTCTGCAGAGAGTTCAACAGAACCAGAAGAGATAGTATCAGAGGAGGATATGGACCTGGCAGTAGGCCTAGGTAGAGATAAGGAAGCTGTAGATGGGATTATAACAGGAATACTTGAATCTAAAGATGAAGGAGGGATGGAAAACACTTGTGACTGAAATGGAAAAATAGATTCAGCAAACACAACATGTCTGGAGATGTAAATGCGTTTAGACAGCATATCAAGGCATAAAAATCCTTTATGCTTAGTACTGTAACCTAAGAAACAGCAAGAGGTAGATCTAGGTTCTAACTTATGAGATCGATAAGGCCTCAAATAAGGAAAACACAGAGAGCCAAAAGTTTTAACCTGTGTCAAGTCAGGCCTTTTATGATAGAGTAGGTCATAGGGAGATTTATGCAATAACACAGCAGTGGGAAGTCTGTTGATGAGATATACTGCAGTTTGGAAGGCAAATGGCCAGTATTTTGTTGGAATACTAGCAGTAGTAAGCAAGGACAAACCAGTTTCAACCACATGCCTGTTTTTCCTCTCAACAATGCCATTCTGCTGAGGTGTATATGGACAAGAGAATCGATGCTCCATACCAAGATTCTTAATCAGTTGATCAAATGCAACAAACTCACCCCCAAAGTCAGTTTGAAGTGCCTTGATTTTGCAGTCAAACTGTCTCTCGACCATAGTTTGAAATCTTTGAAAAACCTCTAAGGTATCAGATTTAGATTTCAACAAATAAATCCAAGAAAACCTACTGTAATCATCAATCAATAACAAGAAATAGCAAGCCTCATTTACAGCACAGCAAGAGGGAGAACCCCATAAGTCAGCATGTATCAAATCAAATGGCTTTATTGCTCTAGTTGTTGACTTTACAAAGGGTAATCGATGGCTTTTGGCCAGCTGACAAGAACTGCAAACAGGTGTATTTTGGAAAGAAAAGCAAGGCAAATGACACTGAGTTCTAACCCTATTAACTACCTCAATAGCAGGGTGACCAAGTCTGTTATGCCATAATTCCAAATCAGAAATATTTTTATTTGGACTCAAACTAAAAACTTGAAAAGCTGTAGCATCAACAGATTTATTTGAAGAAGTATGGGCAGGCATTTGAGAAGTCAGAACTTTGTACATTCCTTGATCACTGATTCCTTGGAGCAGCACCTCGTGGGTTGTCTGATCCTTCACAAGAAAGCAAGATGAATGGAACTCTATATAAGCAGCATTATCTTGACATAATTTCTGGACACTAACCAAATTGGCAGAAATTCTAGGCACATGTAAAACATTTTTCATTAACAGGTGCCTCTTGGAGGTTGGAATGGATGTAATACCTGTATTATGCACAGGAAGGGATTTACCATTGCCCACAGTTACACCTTCTTCTCCATCAAATGGATTGTGGAGTGCCAGATTGCCCAAGTCAGCAGTCACATGGTGTGTAGCTCCAGTATCAAGGAACCAAGGTGTGTCATCTACAGCTCCAGCAGTAGCCATCAATGCTTGTGGCTCGTGAGACTGTGATGCATTTCCAGTGACTGTCTTTGGTTGAAAAGTGTTGTCAAACCTGTGCCAGCATTCAGAAGCTACATGGCCAGGCTTTTGACAAATCTGACATTGAGGTTTATAGCTATTATAACCAGGTCTGTTCTTTCTGAACTGAGTACCTTGGTTTGAGAAAGATCGATTTGATGTGTTGCCATTTCCAGATGGAAAGTTATGGCTACCACCTTGAGAAAATTTCTTCTTTCCTGCTCCTTGATTGTACATGGCAGGACTTCTTTGATTGTACATCGCAGCATTTGCCTGCATTAAGACTTGCTCCTCCACAGATTTCTGTCTCTCTAGTCTCCCTTCAAACGTGAGAAGATGACTTTGAAGAGTTTCAATAGAAATTGATTCAAAACTAAGAGGTGCAGCCACTGGATTATACTCAGGCCCTAATCCACTCAAGATTGCCAAGACCTGATCTTCTTAAGAGACATTCTCTCCTATAGCTCTCAAATTATCACAGAAATTTCTGATTGATGTGTTGCCATTTCCAGATGGAAAGTTAGGGCTACCACCTTGGGAAAATTTCTTCTTTCCTGCTCCTTGATTGTACATGGCAGGACTTCTTTGATTGTACATCGCAGCATTTGCCTGCATCAAGAATTGCTCCTCCACAAATTTCTGTCTCTCTAGTCTCCCTTCAAACGTGAGAAGATGACTTTGAAGAGTTTCAACAGAAATTGATTCAAAACTAAGAGGTGCAGCCACTGGATTATACTCAGGCCCTAATCCACTCAAGATTGCCAAGACCTGATCTTCTTGAGAGACATTCTCTCCTATAGCTCTCAAATTGTCACAGAAATTTCTGATTTTCAGAATGTAATCCCAAATTCCAAGATTACCTTTACGTGTTGTCTGTAGCTTAAGCTTTAACTCCATGATCCTGGCTCTTAATGAGCAAGCAAAGCTATCAGCCAAGGATTTCCAGATATCAACTGCAGTGTTGTAAGACATGATTTGAGCCAGAATTTGCTCTGTTAAAGAAGCATAAATCCAACTCATAACCAATCGATTCTGTCTCTGCCAGAGAGTATACTCATGATTCAACATTAAAACTCCAGTAGAAGCTTCAGGATTTTGAACAAACTTCTCTGGACAAGGCCTGGAACCATCAAGAACAGCTTCATATCCGTTTGCAATTACAATATTCAGAAGCTGATTTCTCCAAATAAGGTAATTACTGCGGTCAAGTTTGATAGTCAGAGATTGACCAAACATTGGAAGTGCAGAATTCCCAGATTCGTGCAATGAAGACACAGAAGATGAACTGCGTTCTGCCATTAGAGATGCTCTGATACCATGTAAGAATCAGCAGAAGGAAGAGAATGATTCTTGAACAAGTGTAGCAGAAATATCTACCTGAAGCATAAACCAGAAAACTACTAGAACAGAAGAATATGAACACTCTGGTATGAGCAAGAAGAAAGAAAGAAATATATGATGAAGTGCTCTTGATCTGAATCTAGATCAGAGACAAATGAATATTGAATTGATTAATTAGTTTCAATTACATGGACGTATATATAAGACAAAAGACTTCCTTTAGAAGCTTTACAGACTTTTATAACTGAATCAGTTACTAACTAACTGATACTAACTTGCCAGCTAATACTCCTAACAACTTGAACACGTCAGCATGGTGACTCAGCATGATGACCACGTGCTACCCTCCATCATCTGAGGCCTTCTTATGTTTAACAAATTCTACAAAAGGAAACTCAGGTCACTCTAAACAAGTTATAGAGTTGGGATCTTCCAATAACACCTTCCTAACAATCGGGAAGGGTATTACACTAGAACATATGACATTTTAAAAAGACATCAAATGGCATTCATAAACTTTTGAAAATCATCTTCAGCTATAAGTTACTATGGAAAGAACTAAATTTATGTATATAATATGGCTAATTAGAAATTAAATTTTTTTCCAAAATATAATTTCCCACGTCATAAAATAAATGTCAATAAAATGTGTAATTTCTCTAGTATGAATCCAACATCAAAATTCTTAGGAAATTTAAATTTCTCAAGTGGATTTTTAAGGTTATACTTGATAGCCCATCAAATCATTCTACGTATATATAGTGACAAATTATGATGTTACCTGGCCAATATAAACCACATAATATAAAAAGGGTGCATTATAGCTTGTCAATCTTCCCTTGTTGGTAAGCTTACCAAGCTGATGTGGCGTCTCTCTTTTCAACCTGCAACTGGTTAAGGTAGTAACACACTGCAACTTTTGTTTGTAGCCACAATATTTTCTTTAATTGCACCATCACGCCACATGACACATCAGACAAAACCTTGTTATTAATTTAACTTATATTTTATCATATTGAATAATTTATATTATACTCATACAAATATTTTAACATTTAATTCTCGTCCCATATAGTATTAACTATCGTTAAGAGAAAATGGGAGAGATAAAAAAAAGTGAGTAGAAAAACAAAAAAGCGAGGGTCCCACCTAGAAACAATCTCTCCAAATATGCGGAGAAAATAAAAAGAGGCCTTAGATCTCATTTTATTGAATAATGACAAGTTAAGTCATTAATGAAAAGTTATCAACACCTATTTGTTAAGGATATTTTTCTCATTATAGAACCAAACAAGAGAAAATAATATTTATTTTCATATTTTCTTTTTATTTTTTATTTTCTGTTTATCATCATATTGTTTCTATACTTTTTTCTTCTCCTATTTTTTTTCCTCTATTTTCTTTCCTCTTATTTTCTCTCCCCAAACAAACAATTCATAAAAGAAAAACTGTTAGAAATTCGCTAGACTAAACTTAATTACACAATATAAAAAAAAAAAAAAAGTAAACTAACGACTATGCATATAACTTTTTTGATTATTTTTTATATCAAATTTAATATAAGAAAATGATTAAGATTTAATCAAATACATACGGTAGCAAGCCATATAAATTTTATATCAAATTGAAACTTCTTCCTTTGAAATTTCTTAGATTGATATGCCAACTTAATAAAACTCAACCACACATTTAAATGTTTTTGGCACCCTTAATTTTGGAAGAGTGCAGACATGGGAGAGAGACTTGACTAGTTGACCGGGTACAAAGTCTTGTTTGATACGCACAATGAAAATCACAAAATGGGAATGGGAATAGGAGTGATCATTCTCATTTCTTAATTTCACAATTTTATAAAATTAATGTGAAATATAATTAAAATCAATCTTAAAATAAAAAATTATTTTTATTAGTAATAGATTTTGAGTATTAGATAAATTATATTTAATTAGAATAATTTGGGTCATTTTATAAAATTGATAAGGATATGTTGAAAATAAATTAATTAATTACATTGAACATGGAGTTCAATCATCATTCTCACACTTCAAGATGAGAATATAAAATGGAATCATTTTACTAGAAAACATAGAAATATTCACTTCATTAAAAAAGAAAAAAAAAAGCCTGTAATATAATCAAATTTTTTTTTTTTACTCCAAAGAAAGATAATTATCATTAAAGGTAATTGCGCTGTTAACAATTAAATGCAATTAATAAAAAGACTCCAATTCATACTAATTTTTATCTTAATTTTAAAAAATATAAATAATCAAAAAATTGAAGAAGAAAAAAAGATTGGGCTTGCTAGCCCATTTAAAATTCGGCACATAAGCAAAATAGAAGCCTTTAGGGTTCAGGCCATTCATTCGTCTTATTTATAGGGCCATTGATGAGTGTAACTAAGAAACACAGATAACGGCATTAACAAAGACGAGCTTCTTGATAGTGCAGGATATATTCCTAGAGGGGGTGAATAGAAATTAATTAAAAAGTTACTTCTTTAAAGATGATTCAAATAGCAGATTTGTTTAAGAACTACTTGACGAAAAAAATAGTTTTTACAAACTAGTTCTTCTACAAATCCCAGACTTAAATATTCAAACAAAATCTTTACGAACCACACAATAGCAGAAACAGAGGATTAACCAGAGAAGCAGAGATACAAAGAGAAATAGTTAGACAGAGATTTTATAGTGGTTCGGCCTAACATGCCTACATCCACTTCTCCCATGTTAATGGGGTTCCACTATACTTTAAGGTTATTTCTCAAGCTTCTTCAAGCTTTACACCAAGTTTATTTTACAAGCTTCTCCAAGCTTAGCTCCCATGGTTTTTGTTTTCCAAGTTCACCATGAATTCTCTATCTCTCTAACTCTAGAGATCACACCCATAGATTTCTCCCATAGAAATCCAAGATCTTGATGGTTCAGCCCCAATAGAAACTCTCTCAAAGAGTAGATGTTCTACAATGAATATCTTGATACATGAAGGTATCCGAGAGTAGGAAGAAGAAGATATAGAACTTAGTTTTTCAACAATGGCTTCCTTCTCTATTTTTTCGGTGTATTACTTCTCTTCTATCCTTCATGAATAATATGAATGCTTGAAGTCTTCTTGCTTTATTGGCTTCCCTTGCACGTGAAAGGCCAAATGGTGAGGGAAAAGAAGAGCCACCAACTGGCTGACTCCTTGTCCATCAGTCACAATGCTTTTGTCCTTTTGTCCAAAAAAGTTTCTCTTTGTGTAAGAGAGTAGAAACCACTTTCTTAGAACTTGAGCTTTTCCAAAGGCACTTAGAAAGAAACTTTCTATTCTCTAAGAGTATAACTCTTAGAAAAAGGAAAACTTTGGCCTGGAGCCCGCGAGCGACCTTGTCCACATCAGCAATCTCATAGACCTATCACATGATCCAAAACTGGTTCTGAAGAACAAGTTCTTCAAGACTTATTTGAAGATTGAGCCGGATACAACTTAGAAAACATAGCAAAGATTAATAGCAACAAGACAAACAACACATATAAGAAATTAAAACATTATTGTTATCATCAAAACAGGTTTAGAAACTTGTGGGACTAACAATCTCCCCCTTTTTTATGATGACAATAATGTGATTTGAGAAAAGCTCCCCCTTAGTTTATGTCTAGCAAGAACTGAAAAATTAGAACTTCTAGCATCCGAATCATATCAGAGTCAGAAGGGAGTTTTCTCAGATAACCTGTCCAATATCAAACGGATAACAGATATGGCAGTTCAAAAGACTATCCCACATAATCTCATAAGATATGGTAGTTCAAACAGACTATCCCACATAATCACATAATTTCTCCCCCTTTGGCATTATCAAAAAAAGGGGAATTAACATTATCAACCAGACTAGAGCAAATTAGTTCACATGATCATAAGAATCAGAGCAGAGCAGTAAGGGGATAGAGCATTATAATAACCAGAATGGAACTTATCATATCAAGATAATTCACAATCAGTCAAGCATAGGCAGAATGAGTATGGATGATGCATGTGCAATGTTAAAAGCAATAGGTTATAGAATGTCCACCTATGCTACATTTACAATCGAAGTTGTTTACCTTTCCCAGTTGAAGAATGCACAAATGGTTCTGAGAAGGGATTAGTGGAAGGAAGGGGTTTCTTGAGGATAAGCTTATCCAGAAATGGTTCAGAGTCAAACTTGGAAAGATCAATCTTAAAGTATTTGCAAAGTTTGACAATGATCATTCCATAAGGTAAGCTGGTTTTGGTTCTTGATCCTTTAATAGTAGCAGCCATTGTGCTTAGGATCAGTCTATGTAAGTTTAAAGGTAACTGGTTTTTCAAATGATAGAACAGGAAAAGGTTAGGAGTTGACAACTCAATGTGACCTCCAATGCGAGGTAAGAGTTGAGTGGTTATTATCTTGGCCAAGGTTCTGGTGAAAGAATTGAAGCAATGAATTGAGGGAGGTCTGCCTTGCCCTCTTTGGTCAAGAAAGTCACATATGGATTCCATGGCATCATCAAAAGAAACCAAATCAGATGGCCAAACTTTTTGCACTACCCTACATTCCCCTTTAACAGGTAGCCTTATAATGCTTGCTAATAATCTCTCAGAGATTACCATTTCAGTTCCAGCAATAAAGGATTTTAAATAAATAATTCCACAGTCTGAGCCTTTCAGTGGCTGCAGATGGGCATAGAACAAGCAAATTACCTTGGGAATTAAGGGTTCATTGATCTTGAGAATGCTTGGGAAGGGAAATCTACAAAAGGAAACTCAGGTCACTCTAAACAAGTTATAGAGTTGGGATCTTCCAATAACACCTTCCTAACAATTGGGAAGGGTATTACTGTAGAACATATGACATTCTAAATGTTAGAATTGCAGATTCCTTGAAGAAGTAGGTAGATCATGACACCTCAGTGATGAATACAGCAAGGCAAGATGATCACGAGCAAAGCATAGCAGAATTCATAATGAAGAATCAGAAGAACAATGAATACCAGAAATTATACTTGATAGCCCATCAAATCATTCTACGTATATATAGTGACAAATTATGATGTTACCTGGCCAATATAAAACACATAATATAAAAAGGGTGCATTATAGCTTGTCAATCTTCCCTTGTTGGTAAGCTTACCAAGCTGATGTGGCGTCTCTCTTTTCAACCTGCAACTGGTTAAGGTAGTAACACATTGCAACTTTTGTTTGAAGCCACAATATTTTCTTTAATTGCACCATCACGCCACATGACACATCAGACAAAACCTTGTTATTAATTTAACTTATACTTTATCATATAATCCACTAATTAACAAACTTGTAAATATTTTAATTTTATATTTAGGGTTTATTATCTATAGCATAAGTAAGGGATCCTAAAAAAATGAATTGAATAATCCATCAGAATTGTACTACACCAAAATATATATAAGTGCACGTTCAGTCTTCTTGTAGAAGCTTGTACACAATACAACTGTTGCTTAACTAATCTGAAAACTGAACAGTAACTAACTTAGCATGACACGGCACTAACTGACTTTGACTCTGATAAACGCTGACGTGGCAGTGATCATCCTCCTCCATCATAATCTATTTGTAACTTCTGTTTAACACAGAATTGTCTATTACTAGATTAGTTAATCAGTCATATACAGATTTATTTATGTGTACAGTTTTATCTATAACCAGTGTAACTAGATTAGCTTAGTTAGTTAGCTATCATAGTTATTCTGTTAACTACAGTTAATTAGCCGTTACTGGTTAGTTAGTTTACTGCCATACGTGGCATTTCTTTTCTCTGATATAAAGCACAGCTGGTGCATTGTACTCTTTAGATTATTGAATATACAGAAAAGCTTCCACACTCTCTCTGTCTCGTTTTCTCTACCTTGATTTCTCTGCTTGTTTACTGTTCATCCTTTTTGAAGGATTCTTACATGGTATCAGAGCAAATCGATCTAGATTTTCTTATATCTTGATCTTACTGATTCTTTGAAGAAGTACTGTAGACCTTACTCTGTTTCGATTCTGTTGCAAGAATGGAAAGTGGAACTGCAACATCACAGAGGGAAGCAACGAGTAACTTTAATGGAGATCCTATGGGTTTGGCAAACTCGGATCATCCAGGGATGCAACTCATGACAACTCCTTTGATAGGTAACAACTATCTATCTTGGAGTAAATCAATCAAGATAGCCCTAGGAGCAAAGGTGAAGCTTGAATTCATCAATGGAAAATGTTTAATGCCTGAAGAAGATTCTATTGACTATGATCAGTGGATTAGGGTAGATTGTATGATTAGATCATGGATTCTGAACTCTATTTCCAAGGAAATAGTAGAAGCCTTCCTCTATGCATCTACTGCTAGAAAGCTTTGGCTAGAACTGTAGGAACGTTTTGGTGAGTCAAATGGATCACAAGTTTATCAGATTCAGAGAGAAATTGGTTCTATTTCTCAAGGAAATCAAACAGTGGTGCAATATTTCACAAAGCTGAAGAAACTATGGGAGGAGATAATTTGTGTACAACCAATTCCACTTTGCACCTGCAAGAATTGTATTTGTGGTGTGACAAAGAAGGTATCTGATCTAGCTCATTCAAACAAATTGCTGCAATTCTTGATGGGCTTGAGCGATGAGTTTGATCATGTAAGGAACCAAATCTTGGTGATGGACCCCCTGCCTTTAGTCAACAAGGCTTGCTCAATAATCTTGCATATTGAAAAGCAAAGAGAGGTTAATCATAGTCTAGTGGGGAAAGTAGAGCATTCAGCATTGTTTGTGAAGACACCTATAGGAAGGGAGTCTGGTGGTGGAAGAGGAAACCACAAGAAACCAAATTACAATGATAGGAAGAATGAGAAGTATGAGAAATTATCCTGTACTCACTGCAATGGGGTTGGTCACACTAAGGACACATGCTTCAAGCTGCATGGTTATCCAGACTGGTATAAGGATCTTAAGGATCAATGAAGTCAAGCTGTGGGAGGAAGATATATGGCTAATTTGGCTGATGATCCTTTGGATGTCAACATGGAGCATGCTGCTGAAAAGGAAAATGACCAGAGAGCCTCTTTGACAAAAATTATACAATAGGAGCTATCCAAATTGATGAAGGGAAAGGCTGGGTTTGAAGGGAATCATGTAAATTTCGCACATCTTGAGGACTTTGCATGTAATACTTATACTCCAGCTCTTGATTCTTCCTTACATATTGCTAATAATATAGATCTTGGTACTTGGATAGTAGTCATAGGAGCATCGAACCACATGTGCATTAATCCCAAAATCCTTTCACACCATAAACCAGTAAAACAAGTCACACCAGTTTTCTACCTAATGGATCAATCAAATTTGTCCATTGAATAGGTGATGTGCATCTGAGCCCTACTCTAACTTTGATTGATGCACTGTACATCCCTAGCTTCAAATTCAATCTTCTGTCAATAAGAAAGCTTTCCAAAACTGCTGAAATCCAGTTTATTTTTCATCTTGATAAGTGTATTTTGCAGGACCTACAGACTGAGGTTGTTCTAGCAGTTGGTAAAGTGATAGGGAACTTGTATGTTTTAGACAAATCATCTTTTAATACTCAGTTTTCCATTCCTTGTAATAAACAACTTAACTTAGTCAAAACCACTTGTACTTCTGCTTGTAACTCAACTACCATTCCTTGTACTGCTTCTACTGATTCAAATAAAATTTTTGAATGTTTGTGGCACAACAAACTTGGTCATGCTTCTTTAAAAGCTTTACAACATATTCCTTTTCTAAAAGGTATTGATACCACATTGCTATCACCGTGTGATTTTTTTGTCACAAATCAAAATAGCATAGGTTGTCTTTTCCCCTTAGTACTACTAGATTAGAGTCTATTTTTTATCTTTTGCATATAGAAATATGGGGACCTTATAGTAGAGTCTCTCTCACAGGAGCACATTACATGCTTACTGTGGTTGATGATTATAGCAGAGCCACATGGGTTTTCCTACTTAGACATAAACATCAAACATTATAAACATTAAAAACTTTCTTTACAATGATACAAACTCAGTTTCAAAAACATATTAAATGCATGAGGACATATAATGGCATTGAGTTTACTAGCAATGAGTGTCAATCTTTCTTATCTCAGTTAGGCATTCTCCATCACAAAACTTGTGTTTATACACCTCAGCAAAATGGAATTGTAGAACGAAAACATAAACACCTTTTACAAATTGCTAGAGCACTCATGTTTCAGGCACATTACATTGTATTTTGCATAAACAACTCATGAAATGCTCAAATTCAAGACAATTGATGGTGTCGAATTTTGCAGCCAAAAGGTTCCTCATTCATTATCTTCTATATGCTCATGAATCAATTTGATTGGTGTCATGTGAATTAAGGTTTCAATTATTCCAATAGATTGGTTTCAAACACACAAAAGCCATTAGGAATTAAACATAGTAAAATACAAAAATAAAAAGGAGATATACACTTTAAAATTCTTCATTCTTCTTATAGCATCAATCCAACTATAGCCAGTAAAATCAACATTTCACTGTCAAAATGTAAAAGGATACACAATTAGTGAAGGAAACTATCAAAAAAGAGAATTAGACAAATAAACAAAATTATCAATCAATCACTTTTTTTTTGGTACTTATTATCTTTGTTAATTGAGGGAATATCAACATTTTACTGGTGCCTCATTTCTAAATTTCGTAGAGAAATTCATATGAATAAAGAAATCAAACAAATTAACATATGAAGTTTTGCAACTTTCTGAGTTGATATATATTTTTTAGTTACATGATGCCAAGAGTGTAAGATTCAGCAGAAGAAAGAGAATGATCCTTGAGTAAGTGTAGCAGAAGCATCTACCAGAAGCATAAACCAGAAAACTACCAGAAACGAAGAATATGAACACTCTTGTATGAGCAAGAAAGAAGAGAGAAAATGTGATGAAGTGCTCTTGATTTAAATCTAGATCAGAGAAAAATGAATATTGAATTAATTGATTTGTTTCAATTACATGGACGTATATATAAGACAAAAGGCTTCCTTTAGAAGCTTTACAGACTTTCATAACTGAATCAGTTAATAACTAACTTATACTAACTTGCCAGCTAATACTCCTAACAACTTGAACACGTCAGCATGGTGACCACGTGCTACCCTCCATCATCTGAGGCCTTCTTATGTTTAACATCCCCCCTCAAACTCAAGGGTCTTGGAAGAACAGTGAGTTTGCTCCTGTTAGACAAAAAAGGCTTGGTTGAGATAGGCTTAGTGAGCATGTCAGCCAATTGATCAGCAGAAGGCACATGACAGAGAGATAGTGACTTGTTAAGCAACCTTTCCCTTACAAAATGGCAATCAATCTCAATGTGTTTGGTACGAGCATGCAACACAGGATTTGCTGCAAGGAAGGTGGCACTAAGATTGTCACATAGCAGCAGAGGGACAGCAGGCAATGAGAAACAAAGCTCCTGAAGTAAAGACTGAAGCCACAATAACTCAGAGGTGGCATTGGCTAAGGCCCTGTACTTAGCCTCAGTACTAGATCGAGCCACCACTTTCTGTTTACCAGAGGACCAAGAGATGAGACTTGCTCCAAGGAAAATGGCATGGCCACTGGTGCTGCGCCTGTCATCAGGACAGCCAGCCTAGTCTGAGTCCGAATAGGCCAGGAGTGGTAAAGAAAGAGAGGGGACTATGGTAAGACCATAAGAGAGGGTGCCTTTGAGATATTTGAGTAGTCTCTTGGCAGCCTGCATATGAATAGCTGTAGGAGCACTCATGAACTGACAAAGCTTATTGACAGAAAATGCTATGTCAGGCTTAGTGATGGTGCAATATTGCAAGGCTCCTACTAGGCTTCGATACAGAAGAGGTTGAGCCAATAACTCACCATCAGTAAGGGACAGAACTTGAGAGCTCACCATGGGAGTAGCAGCAGGTTTAGAATTCTCAAGGCCAGCTCTATGCAGCAAATCTGTGATGTACTTGGCTTGGGACAGATGCAAAGACTTAGAGGTTCTAGTAACTTCAATACCCAAAAAATAATGAAGAGAGCCTAAATCCTTCAAGGCAAACTCAGAATTGAGAGAGTGAACCAGCTTCTGAAGAAACTGAAGGCTAGAACCTGTGAGAATTATGTCATCGACATACACCAGCAGGTAAACCACCTCTGTAGATGAGTGAAAAGTAAAGAGAGAGTTGTCTGCGACAGTGCATGTGAAACCCCACTGCAAAAGAGTCAATTTTAGCTTTGTAAACCATACTCTTGGAGCTTGCTTTAAACCATACAAAGCTTTCTTCAATCTGCACACATGGTGAGGAAATCTGGAATCTTCAAAGCCTTGTGGTTGTCTCATGTAGACTTCTTCATTGAGATCACCATTTAGAAAGGCATTGTTGACATCAAGCTGTTGAATGGGCCAAACTTTGGAGAGGGCAATAGTAAGAACCACTCTAATGGTGGCTGGCTTCACCACAGGACTAAATGTCTCGAAGTAATCAATGCCATAGGTCTGAGTAAACCCCTGAGCAACTAACCTGGCTTTATACCTCTCAATAGTGCCATCAGGGTTGTGTTTAAGTTTGTAAACCCATCTGCAACCTACAATATTCTTATCAGCAGGGCAGGGAACAAGATCCCATGTGTTAGTGGCTTGCAAGGCTTGAAATTCTCTGGTCATAGCATCAATCCAAGCAGGAAATTTGCTGGCCTGTCTATAAGTAGATGGTTCTGATTGAGACAAGGCATAAGCTGTGGTGTACACCTTTGGCTTAAAAATCTCATTCTAACTTCTGGTGACCATTCTGGAAGGGACTGAAGCTGAAGAATGACCTATAGGTGCATCTGGAGGTGCAGAGACAGTAGATAAGGTGATGGAGTCTGGAGAACCTGAAGAAACAGGTTCATCAGGAAGAAATGAAGATTCTGCAGAGAGTTCAACAGAACCAGAAGGGAAATTATCAGAGGAGGATATGGACCTGGCAGTAGGCCTAGGTAGAGATAAGGAAACTGTAGATGGTATTATAACAGGAATACTTGAATCTAAAGAGGAAGAAGGGATGGAAGACACTTGTGACTGAAATGGAAAAACAGATTCAGCAAACACAACATGTCTGGAGATGTAAATGCGTTTAGACTGCATATCAAGGCATAAAAATCCTTTATGCTTAGTACTGTAACCTAAGAAACAGCAAGAGGCAGATCTAGGTTCTAACTTATGAGATCGATAAGGCCTCAAATAAGGAAAACACAAAGAGCCAAAAGTTTTAACCTGTGTCAAGTCAGGCCTGTTATGATATAGTAGGTCATAGGGAGATTTATGCAATAACACAGCAGTGGGAAGCCTGTTGATGAGATATACTGCAGTTTGGAAGGCAAATGGCCAGTATTTTGTTGGAATACTAGCAGTAGTAAGCAAGGACAAACCAGTTTCAACCACATGCCTGTTTTTCCTCTCAACAATGCCATTCTGCTAAGGTGTATATGGACAAGAGAATCAATGCTCCATACCAAGATTCTTAATCAGTTGATCAAATGCAACAAACTCACCCCCAAAGTCAGTTTGAAGTACCTTGATTTTGCAGTCAAACTGTCTCTCTACCATAGTTTGAAATCTTTGAAAAACCTCTAAGGTATCAGATTTAGATTTCAACAAATAAATCCAAGAAAACCTATTGTAATCATCAATCAATAACAAGAAATAGCAAGCCTCATTTACAACACAGCAAGATGGAGAACCCCATAAGTCAGCATGTATCAAATCAAATGGCTTTATTGCTCTAGTTGTTGACTTTACAAAGGGTAATCGATGGCTTTTGGCCAACTGACAAGAACTGCAAACAAGTGTATTTTGGAAAGAAAAGCAAGGCAAATGACACTGAGTTCTAACCCTATTAACTACCTCAATAGCAGGGTGACCAAGTCTGTTATGCCTTCCAAATCAGAAATATTTTTATTTGGACTCAAACTAAAAACTTGAAAAGTTGTAGCATCAACAGATTTATTTGAAGAAGTATGATCAGGTATTTGAGAAGTCAAAACTTTGTACATTCCTTGATCACTGATTCCTTGGAGCAGCACCTCGTGGGTTGTCTGATCCTTCACAAGAAAGCAATATGAATGGAACTCTATATAAGCAGCATTATCTTGACATAATTTCTGGACACTAACCAAATTGGCATAAATTCTAGGCACATGTAAAACATTTTTCATTAACAGGTGCCTCTTGGAGGTTGGAATGGATGTAATACCTGTATTATGCACAGGGAGGGATTTACCATTGCCTACAGTTACTCCTTCTTCTCCATCAAATGGATTGTGGAGTGCCAGATTGCCCAAGTCAGCAGTCACATGGTGTGTGGCTCCAGTATCAAGGAACCAAGGTGTGTCATCTACAGCTCTAGCAGTAGCCATCAATGCTTGTGGCTCATGAGACTGTGATGCATTTCCAGTGACTGTCTTTGGTTGAAAAGTGTTGTCAAACCTGTGCCAGCATTCAGAAGCTACATGACCAGGCTTTTGACAAATCTGACATTGAGGTTTATAGCTATTATAACCAGGTCTGTTCTTTCTGAACTGAGTACCTTGGTTTGAGAAAGATTGATTTGGTGTGTTGCCATTTCCAGATGGAAAGTTATGGTTACCACCTTGAGAAAATTTCTTCTTTCCTGCTCCTTGATTGTACATGGCAGGACTTCTTTGATTGTACATCACAGCATTTGCCTGCATCAGGACTTGCTCCTCCACAGATTTCTGTCTCTCTAGTCTCCCTTCAAACGTGAGTAGATGACTTTGAAGAGTTTCAACAGAAATTGATTCAAAACTAAGAGGTGCAGTCATTGGATTATACTCAGGCCCTAATCCACTCAAGATTGCCAAGACCTGATCTTCTTGAGAGACATTCTCTCCTATAGCTCTCAAATTATCACAGAAATTTCTGATTTTCAGAATGTAATCCCAAATTCCAAGATTACCTTTACGTGTTGTCTGTAGCTTAAGCTTTAACTCCATGATCCTGGCTCTTGATGAGCAAGCAAAACTATCAGCCAAGGATTTCCAGATTTCAACTGCAGTGTTGTAAGACATGATTTGAGCCAGAATTTGCTCTGTTAAAGAAGCATAAATCCAACTCATAACCAATCGATTTTGTCTCTGCCAGAGAGTATACTCATGATTCAACATTAAAACTCCAGTAGCAGCTTCAGGATTTTGAACAAATTTCTCTGGACAAGGCCTGGAACCATCAAGAACAGCTTCATATCCATTTGCAATTACAATATTCAGAAGCTGATTTCTCCAAATAAGGTAATTACTCCGGTCAAGTTTGATAGTCAGAGATTGACCAAACATTGGAAGTGCAGGATTCCCAGATTCATGCAATGAAGACACAGAAGATGAACTGCGTTCTGCCATTAAGAACGCTCTGATACCATGTAAGATTCAGCAGAAGAAAGAGAATGATCCTTGAGTAAGTGTAGCAGAAGCATCTACCAGAAGCATAAACCAGAAAACTACCAGAAACGAAGAATATGAACACTCTTGTATGAGCAAGAAAGAAGAGAGAAAATGTGATGAAGTGCTCTTGATCTAAATCTAGATCAAAGAAAAATGAATATTGAATTAATTGATTTGTTTCAATTACATGGATGTATATATAAGACAAAAGGCTTCCTTTAGAAGCTTTACAAACTTTCATAACTGAATCAGTTAATAACTAACTTATACTAACTTGCCAGCTAATACTCCTAACAACTTGAACACGTCAGCATGGTGACCACGTGCTACCCTCCATCATCTGAGGCCTTCTTATGTTTAACAAAGAGGAATTCAAATAATTGTTCTTCTACAAATTATTTAAACTCTTTACTACTAGACTATAGTTGATGGCTTAAAGACATGAATATATTACTTACAAGTAATCTATAAGTCTAGTGACACTTATTTGGTCATACGAATATTTGAGAGTTTTATTCATGTCATATAATTAATCATTTCTCCTTTTTCAACATATAATACTCCTTTTATATATAAAATCAAAAACATTAAGTGCTCGTTTATTGTAAAACAAAATGATGATATTATTAAAGGCTCTACTCCACGGAATGAAAATTTCTATGTTTGGTAGGAAAAAAGAAGAAGATAGAATGGTGTTGATTCAATAGAAATAGGAATAAGTGTTAGTGATTACATACTCCATAGAATTAATGCTTATTTTTAAATCTATCCTTATTAATTTTTATAAAATGACCTAAGTTATCCTTAATAAAATATAACTTATCTAATACTCACAAAATTACATTTCTAATAAATGCATTTATAAAAAAAATTAAATAATTTAAAAATCCCTCAAAACAATTAAAGTGTTAAGTTTACATTTTTAACTAAAAAATCTATCTTCATCTATTCATGAATAGCAAAAAAAAAATTGTTTTAATAAAATCTAATTTGTCCTGGGATCTCTCGATAATATCAAGGTCCCAAATTAAAATTTTTTATTAAAAATTTTAATTTTATTTATTTAATAAAAAACACATTTATGTATTCAACAGCTAATTCTGATTTTATTAAACTACACCGTTTTATTCAAAGNAAGTGTCCCTTAAGGTAGCTTTTGATGTTCTATCTTTTCCAGGAGCAATTTTATTGCTCTTGTGCACATATAAGGAATATAAGTATGAAGGCACTGATAGAGAGATCAATGAAAGCCTTTATACTCCTTTAAACGGTGAGTCCAATGGCATTAGTAAAATTAATTCTGTTGAATGTGTAACACCATTTGCCAAAGCTGGATTCTTCAATAAGATGTCATTTTGGTGGTTGAATCCGTTGATGAAAACTGGTAAGGAGAAAACACTTGAGGATGAAGATATCCCAAAGTTGGGTGAGGCAGATCGAGCAGAAAGTTGTTATTTGCTGTTTCTGGACCAACTGAACAAACAGAAACAGAAAGAACCATCATCGCAGCCTTCAGTTTTAAGGATAATAATTTTATGCCATTGGAGAGACATTTTGTTATCTGGTTTCTTTGCATTGCTAAAGATACTCACCATTTCTACTGGTCCTCTACTTCTGAATGCCTTTATATTGGTTGCTCAGGGTAAAGAGAGTTTCAAATATGAAGGTTATGTATTGGCCATGTCGCTTTTCTTTATAAAGTTCCTAGAATCCTTATCACAAAGGCAGTGGTACTTCCGTAGCAGACTCATCGGTCTGAAAGTTAGGTCATTGCTTACTGCAGCTATCTATAAGAAGCAACTGAGATTATCCAATTCTTCTAGGTTGGTACACTCTGGTGGTGAGATAATGAATTATGTGACTGTAGATGCCTATAGAATTGGAGAATTCCCATTTTGGTTTCACCAGACTTGGACAACAGGCGTCCAACTATCTATTGCTTTAGTAATTCTTATCCATGCTGTTGGGCTAGCAACAATAGCTTCCTTGGTGGTGATAGTTATCACTGTGCTTTGCAATACTCCACTTGCTAAGTTACAGCATAAGTTTCAGAGCAAACTTATGGTGGCACAAGATGAGAGACTGAGGGCTAGTTCTGAGGCTCTTGTGAATATGAAAGTGCTAAAGTTATATGCATGGGAAACCCATTTTAAGAATACTATACAAAGCTTAAGGACAGAGGAGCTCAAATGGTTATCCGCAGTGCAGTTACGGAAGGCATACAATACGTTTCTCTTTTGGTCTTCCCCTGTTTTGGTCTCTGCTGCTACGTTTGGGGCATGTTACTTCCTCAAAGTTCCTTTACATGCAAATAATGTTTTTACCTTTGTGGCAACTTTACGCCTTGTTCAAGATCCAATCAGAGTCATACCGGATGTTATAGGCGTTGTCATTCAAGCAAAAGTTGCATTTACACGGATTATGAAATTCCTTGAGGCACCAGAGCTGCAGAGTACAAATGTCAGGCAGAAGTGCTTTAATGATAGTCTGAAAGGCTCAATTTTGATCAAGTCTGCTGCCTTTTCATGGGAAGATAAAGAATCAAAGCCCACACTGAGAAACATAAATTTAGAGGTTAAACCAGGGCAAAAGGTGGCTATTTGTGGTGAAGTTGGTTCAGGAAAATCAACCCTCTTAGCAGCAATTCTTGGAGAAGTTCCTCATACTCAGGGAACTGTAAGATTTTGATCCTTGTTTGCTTATAGTAAACACTCCTAAACGTTGTGATATCTTTGGTTATATATTGGATGGCATTTGCATTTTCTATCAGTAGTTATATAATTTAGCTCATATAGTTAGTTTATTTGGGTGCATTTAGACTATCTTTCATTTTAGCTGTAATATTAACAAACATCTGATTCTATTTTCTGAATTACAGATTGAAATTTATGGGAAGTTTGCCTATGTTTCTCAAACGGCATGGATACAGACAGGTAGCATACGGGATAATATACTGTTTGGATCAGCTATGGATGCTAAAAGATATCAAGAAACACTCGAGAGGTCTTCATTAGTGAAGGATCTTGAGTTGTTTCCCCATGGTGATCTCACCGAAATAGGGGAGAGAGGAGTTAACCTGAGTGGCGGTCAGAAGCAGCGAATTCAACTTGCTCGTGCTCTTTATCAGAATGCTGACATATATCTGTTGGATGATCCATTCAGTGCTGTTGATGCACATACTGCCACAAATTTGTTTAATGTATTACAACTTCCTTTCTTTGCATACTGAATTCAAATCTTCAGTCATTTTATTTACTGAAATATATGGCTTTAACATCTGGCAGGAATATGTCATGGAAGGACTTAGAAGGAAGACAGTGTTACTTGTGACTCATCAAGTTGACTTCCTTCCAGCGTTTGATTCTGTTTTGGTAATTTCTTTCAGCTCGACTACTTGAGACATTGTTTATGAGATTGTTCTTATTTCTTTTTTCTGCATCCAATAAACATGTAATGACTTCAAATATATGAATTTTGTGATCTTATCTCCATATCTCTGCTTGGTACTTGCATCCTTCTGCTCTCTTTCATTGTTTCATTTACCACTGTAGGTTCAAAAAGCAATACTTTTAGATAAGGGAGATTGTCTTTCCCCCACTGTTTATGCTTCCTCTTCCTATTTGCAGGAAAAAGCTTGGCTTTAGCATGAGATTTTCAAATCACATCAATTGTCTGTCTTGTTCTTCTATCCTGATTAACAGTTTTAAATATTACAAATAGTTAATTGTGTACTACTTGATTGTTTTTGTTTAACTTTTATAACTTATGAAGATGAAAGGACCTTATTGGAAAGAATCATAATTTCTTCGTCTGCACCTTGAATAGTTGCAAGGTTCTAAGTATGTCGTTATCCATAACATGCACTAAAATGAATATTTGATCTCTTATTTCTGGTTTATCTTGTGCAGCATTCATCTCATTAGGACATAATATGAACTCTGTCTTTCTTAGTCTTCCATTTATTGTTTTGTTAATGTTATTCAGACCTGCTAATTCAAAATAATGAATGGATAAAAGTGTTTCTTTATTTACAGTTAATGTCTGATGGCGAAATCATACAAGCTGCTTCTTATCATCATCTATTGTCCTCAAGCCATGAATTTCAGGACCTTGTCAGTGCTCACAAGGAGACTGCTGGTACTGAAAGGCTTGCAGATGTTACTTCTGCGCAGAAAGATGTAAATTCTGCAAGAGAGATTGAGAAAGCTTATGTGGAGAAGCAGTTTGAAGCATCAAAAGGGGATCAATTAATTAAGAAAGAAGAGAGAGAAAGCGGAGACACTGGGTTGAAGCCGTACTTACAGTATCTGAATCAGAACAGAGGTTATATATACTTCTCTGTTGCTGCCTTTACTCACCTTACATTTGTGATCGGTCAGATAGCACAGAACTCATGGATGGCTGCTAATGTTGATGATCCTCATGTTAACACATTGCAATTAATCCTAGTATACTTGTTGATTGGAGTTATTTCAACTCTTTTCTTGTTGATCAGAAGTCTTGCTGTAGTTGCTTTGGGTATTCAATCATCAAAATCTTTATTTTCACAGTTACTGAACTCCCTTTTTCGTGCACCAATGTCTTTTTATGACTCCACGCCTTTGGGAAGGATTCTTAGTAGGGTAAGCATATCAAACAATTACTTCCTTTGCAATAAAATGTGATGAGAGTAATGCTATTATGACGTTATTTCCTTTTATAGGTCTCGGTTGATCTGAGCATTGTCGACCTTGATGTCCCTTTCAGCCTTTTGTTTGCTGTAGGAGCCACATTAAATTGTTATGCTAGTCTTACAGTTTTAGCAGTTATTACCTGGCAAGTGTTGTTTGTGTCCATACCAATGGTTTGTATTGCGATTCGCTTGCAGGTAATGAACATATTCTTAATCAAATTATATAGCTGTAATGATCTGGTGTATACTATGTTTATTAACAACATAGATAAAGTGATCATATTGTGTGGCATGATTCTCATGGTTGATAGATGATTACATGATGTTATGCATTGAAATCATAATATTAACTTAAAAGAAAGCCCTTTTCCTACAAGTATGGCTATCTATATCCATTGTACTCACTCCCTCTCTTCTCCCTTTTGCTACTTTTTCTATTTCTCTTCTCTCTTCACAGGTCTTCTCTCCCTTTTGCTTTAGGGTATGCAACTAATTTATACCTATAGATATGGACATGTTCGGGGCATTGTAACTTTTTGTATCAGGAAAAATTTGAAGTTTATATCAATATTAACAAAGTATTTGTTGTAGTCAGGATATTACTTACTCATACAGGAAATATGTCGTCTGAAATGAATACACAGAAATTTTTGTTCCTCACTAAGTATTCCTAAAGAAAATTCTCGGCATGCTTTCAGAAAGTAATCACTAAAGAAATAAACATGAAATACCAAAATTTCAGTCTTTGAACATCTGTATATATTCAATCTTGCTATTTATGTGCCTTAAAATAGAAGAAACAGAAATTGTTCTGGGTCTATACATTTTCATTTTTATATTTGAATAAGAGAAAATTTGTTTAAATTAAATGTGATATCAAACTAGTTTGAATTAAGGTTAATCCTGATTTTGCTGTATGTTACAAAGAACTTTAGAAATTAGATGCTGATGTTCGGATAATGACCAATTGTATGTTAGTAGCAATTTTTTCTTCTTGTTCCTTTTTCTTTTTCCACTTTTCTCTTATTGATTGATAGTTCCAGTTTTTAAATCCTGATTTTTCATGTGGCAGATATAAGAATTTAAAATCTTCTTTATCAGTAAGTAAACTTACTAATTTAGGGATTTTTTTTTCATAGAAATATTACTTTGCCTCAGCAAAAGAATTTATGCGCATGAATGGCACCACAAAATCCTTTGTAGCTAATCATCTAGCTGAATCTGTTGCTGGAGCTGTGACAATAAGGGCTTTTGAGGAGGAAGATCGCTTTTTTGCGAAGAATCTTGACCTCATTGATGTCAATGCTAGTCCTTTCTTTCATAGTTTTGCAGCGAATGAGTGGTTGATTCAACGGTTAGAAACAATCAGTGCAGTTGTTCTTGCCTCTGCAGCACTCTGCATGGTTGTGCTTCCACCCGGGACTTTCACCTCTGGTGAGACTTCAGTTATTATCTTGAAAATCTCATTGATCTGTCTTAGTTAACATATCATATACTTTTTCCCTCACGTAAATTTGTAGATAAACTACAACATTGTCTCTCTTATGCAAGATTTTGAATTCCAACATTTGATGTTATTCCAGGATTTATTGGCATGGCTCTCTCTTATGGACTTTCATTAAACATGTCCCTTGTATTTTCAATTCAAAATCAGTGCACCATAGCAAATTATATAATATCAGTTGAGAGGCTAAATCAATATATGCATATATCAAGTGAGGCCCCAGAAGTCATAGAAGGAAATCGTCCTCCGATGAATTGGCCAGCTGTGGGCAAAGTAGTGATAAATGATCTGCAGGTAATTGTTAGTTGTTTTAAAATTGGTGATTGCTGAGCTATCCAAGGGGGTTAGCGCTACTCCATCGGGTTTTAGTGGAACCCATGTTTTGAAATTTATGTCATTACGAAGATCTCGAAAAATCAAGTCACTCAGTAAGTCTATTTTTGTAAAATGCATAAACAGAGCAATACATGAAAAGTGCTGAATTAAAAATAGCCAAAAATAGTGATTTTCTTTGACACAATTAAGTATGACTCGTTTTTTCAAGATCTTTCTAATGATACCAATTTCAAGATGTGGGTTCCACCAGAACCTCTTCAATAAGAGTAGTGGAGTAGCGCCACCCCCTTTTGAAGGGGAGGTAGCATAGCAATCACCTTTAAAATTTATACCATAATATTTAGAAAACTAGGAATTGAACTAAAGTATGTATTTTCTTGTTTATATCAAATCAGATACGATACAGACCGGGTGCACCTCTTGTACTTCGTGGGATCACATGCACATTCAAAGGAGGGCACAAGATTGGTATTGTTGGCAGGACAGGCAGTGGGAAATCGACTCTAATAGGTGCTTTATTCCGTCTCGTGGAGCCAGCAGGAGGAAAGATTATAGTTGATGGCATAGACATTTCTTCTATTGGACTTCATGATTTGAGGTTACGTTTTGGTGTTATACCTCAAGATCCTACTCTTTTTAATGGGACTGTCAGATATAATTTGGATCCTTTGTCTCAACATTCTGATGAGGAGATATGGGAGGTAATTCCTTTTTTCTTGTTAAGCAAGTAATTGAGTTACTATGATGATTATTCTTGGATCTATGACCAGTTTCTATGAATACATAGGAATAGAGTATTTTTTAGGGTTTTCTTTCTGCTTTGCCTAGAAAATGTGGATAAATTGTAGTTTCCAACTTTCCATGTGAAGGTTCTTGGGAAGTGTCAGTTGCGCGAGACTGTCCAAGAGAAAGAAAATGGCTTAGACTCTTCAGGTACACTACAAGTTTCAATGTTGCAACCTTGCACTAAGCATTTCCTTTGTTATTACTAATGATAAGTGACAAACTGTTGTACAGTTGTGGAAGACGGATCAAACTGGAGCATGGGACAACGGCAGTTATTCTGTTTGGGGCGTGCTCTTTTGAGGAGAAGTCGGGTATTGGTGCTTGATGAAGCAACTGCATCAATTGATAATGCAACTGATTTGATTCTGCAAAAAACCATTAGGACTGAGTTTGCAGATTGTACTGTAATCACAGTTGCCCATAGAATACCAACTGTGATGGATTGCACTATGGTTCTCGCTATCAGCGATGGTAAGTGGCATCAAGTACCTTAAACCGAGTAGAACACTTTTTTTATTCATACTAGTATTGGTCCCGAGCCGATGCGCGGGCACAATGAAGAAAATTTTCTGTTCCTTAAAGAGAATTCTAAAATACAACTTGGGCTTACTCACACCAAAGAAAGGAATGGAGAATTGAATGTTATATTTTAGAAAGTTTAGACCAAGTTATGATGATTGCTGAGTTCAGTTAATTTGAGGATAATGAAGTACCAGTTAATTGATTTTACATCTGAACTCTTATCATATAGACCCAATGTTTGTTCTTTCTTTCCTTTCTAAGAAAAGAAATGCCTGAATTGTATTTTCAGGAAAACTGGTGGAGTATGATGAGCCAATGAACTTGATGAAGAGAGAAGGATCATTGTTTGGGCAGCTTGTCAAGGAGTACTGGTCACATTTTCAGTCTGCAGAATCACATTGAAGCTAACATAGATTTCTTGTGTAGTCTTTTTTCCCCCTCTTTCTTAGTACTAGCAATAAGGCAATAAAGTGTAATTAGAAATAGGATGTGTATTGTAGAATGTTAAGACAATATGAGAGGTGGGGAAAACATAAGGGAAAGGAAAAAGGTAGAAGAGAACTCCAATCTACCACTTATGGATGATGTATGAGCTGCAATGAGAAAATTTCCCTCAAAACCTCCACTTTCTATTTTTTGGAGGTTAGTATTCACTTCACTTTTAATGGGCATAAATTAATTTCATATTAAGAACTAACGGCTAGAATTTTGGATCTACTTTATTTCATATGCTTTGTTTTTTTCATTTTTTGTATTTTTTACTATAACTCTATATTTGAACACAAAATTCATATGGCTTAAGCACGACTTTGAGTACTATTAGATCACAAGTCGATTGATTACATTTTTCTCGTTAACTCAAATAGTTATCACAATTAAAGCATTTTACTAATTAATGAATTATTTTATTAGAATTTGATGAATTAATAAAATATGAGAATTATATTAATTGATATATATTATTTATTTAATGATTTGAGATCTTGGGTTTATATTAGAAAATTAAGATTAATTGGGAAAATTTATGTTTATTTGTTTAGGTCTTAGGATATCTTGTAATAAGGCAGGTCTTATCTCTATTTAGATTAGTCATTTACATTATAGAAAAAAAGGTGTAAAATATTTGAGCTATACACAAAATAAAAAATAAACAATAGTAAAATGTTGCCAATGAAAATTAATTTATCAAATAAAGAATGAATCACTTAGCTTTAAAATTGAAATTTGATTCTTATTGTCGGTGGTTGCCTATTTGTAAAGATCAAAAGACTTTATTTGTAAGACTTAAGTTTAATTACTATCGTGATTGGTCGCGTATTTATAAACTCTCGTTGAAGCATATTCTAATTAAAGCATTAGTATGTGCCAGTCTTAGAATTTGATACCCTTGTTACCCAAAAATATAAAAAAACATTTTATAACGCTAGTTGGCAACGCCGTGATTCGTGAACCAGATAACTAAATTTGGTACGAGTGTTCACACGCAGAAATACCCCTAGCTCCGAAGAAGATAAAATGAACTTGTGCTCTATTCAAAATTTCACTTCATTTCCAGAGCAGAGCCTCCCTCTTCAAATTCATTCTTTTTCCCCATCCCATCTAAATTTATTACACAAATAATCAAATTTACTCTGTAATTGCACAAAAGTATGTCCACCATTTCTTCCTTTACAGTATTAAACTCCAACTCATTACACTCTTCACTCTCTGCAACTCCTTCTACCTCCTCCGAATTTTTATTCTTGTACCCTTCCCTTTCCCAAAAATTCTCACCTTGTCCTCACATTCTTTCACTGTCTCGAAGGAAATCCCTAACCCCAGTTTGTTGCAATTCCCCTGAAGCCGAAGAGCTTTCGTCACCGGAAGATGAAGATGAATGGCTGCAGAAGCTCCCAGACAAGAAGAAGCCCCTTTACTCTCACAGCTTGCCTTGCATTGAGGCATGGCTGAGGAGTTTGGGGTTTTACCAGAGCAAAGATGACAGGGCAGTTTGGTTCATACAGAAGCCCGATTGGCACGCTCAGCTCTCGCTAGACATCACTGATCTCTACATAAGGTTGGTGATTCTGGGTTTGAGCTTATTTTAGTGTTCTTGTATTTTGAAATCATGCACTTCAACTGTTTGTGTTAATGTGGGTGTGTTTGTCTATCCATGTACACAAGCTGCTAACTTGTTTTATAGTTTGAAGTTGCTAAATTGATAGCGAAAGTAGGATATCCTAGTTCAAATTTTGTGAAGAAGGTGACTTTAATTCAATAGAAGTTTGTTTTTGTATTCCTCATCAGTCTACCTTTAGAACAAATTGTGCTTTATGATGATGTTCTTGTTGTCCATTAGCACATACGAGTTGAACACCACATAAAGAATCACAAAAGTAATCCTGCACAAGAAACTGCATGATCCATGGGCAAGAAGAGAAGATTGGATATCACCATCTAGATATACAACATTATGCAGTCCAAAGACATAATTACCTGAGCATTTAAACTTGAAGTAACCTCATTTCTTTGGTTCCTGATATCTTCACCCATCAGATGACTATTATCCACCATTTGACGAAATACTATATCAATCAACCAATAGACTCAGAATAACTACATTGTGTAAACCAGTAGAATTTTCTGATGCAGAAAGCAACTTCCTTTATGTATGAGAAAGACTATATGTATATAGTTAAAAGTTTGACTTTTACTAATTTTCTCTTAGCCATTATTTGATTATTAGTTCTATTTATTGGTAGTAGGTGGTTCTTGGGTTCTGAACGGTTTATTCATCATTGCCTGTTAGCTTTTCAAATGGAAAGGGCTTACTTGTGATATTTGCCAGTAGATTAACTCAAACAACTTTCTTCTATTGATTTGTTCTATTTTCCTAATCACTTTGTAATTCCTATAATTGTATGAGTTAATGTAGTGAAAGCGAGAGAGTCTAGGAACAACATGAATGGTTACTTGGTTACACAGAAGTGAACTGTAAGAAGCCCTGAGTCAGTTAAGTGATTGCCAGTTGTTCTATTTTCCTCTTCTCTTTGTAATTCCTATGATTGGTATGAGTCAATGTAGTGAAACCTAGAGAGTCTAGTAACAACATGAAGGCTACTTGGTTACACAGAAGTGAAATGTAAGAATCCCTGAGTCAGTTAAGTGATTGCCTGTTGTTATTACTAAACTCTTCTGATGAGAAAATTAACACAGAAATAAGGATTTATTTTTTTCTCCTTTTTCATTTTGTAATTATAAAATTTACCTTAAGTTGTCCGACTTGTCCATTTTGTATACATATGCAAAATAGTAATTACTAGGTACCTAGATGTTGTTTACTAGGCATTTTGGCAAAGTTTAGACATAATCAGTATTAAAATTTCAAACACTATTAGTTAAGGATCACACTCTTTTCCAGAATGGATGTGTCACTATATTCATGCATCACTATTAAATCTTTCAGGGAATTTAATTCACAATGTGTGTTGTTTTGCGTTGAAGAGGATAGGAATTGGTAATGTGTGATATGTTTAGAGTGAAAGTGTAGAAGATATTTTTAAAAGAAAGAAAAAAAAAAGTAAGAAGAAGAAGAAGAAAGAAAGAAAGAGTGGAAGTGTAGAAGAGATGAGAGCAACTGACAACTGAGGTGCTGAACATTAGAAGGTTTTGGAGATGCTTGTCAAGTTTCTAAGAAATTTTGGGGTCACAAATGAGATAAGAAGATGGAGAGAAGAAAGAAAACTACTTAGCCATCTCGTCAAACTCTGAAGTTAGTGATATAAGTCTTCTATGAGACTGTTGATTGTATAGAAGCTCTGAAATACAAGGTACCTTGATAATACAATCACGATAAACAGTTAAATATGGACCGTAGACCTTAGCATTTTTGTGATTACTTGTTATTTGTATTAGATTTTCCTTGGAGAAGCTGGACTTTTTTATTAATGCTTTACATTCTAGACTAGGTTTATAAGGCTAAGCTATCAATCTTAAAGTATGTTTCATCTCTAATATGAGCCCTGGTCTTCTGAGAAATTGGATAGAATTGAGCTCTTGGAAAATTAGAAAGCTGTTGGAGGGGCTTTAAAATCTTAACCAACACACACAAAATGCCTTGGTAGCTATTAATTGAACAACCCTCCTCCCTCCCCCACGCCCCACCACCAAAAAGAAAAAGAAAGACAATGTTTTGTTTTCTTTGTGCCCGGTTTAGTGTTAGTGTTAATATGTAAGGTAGACTGGCATTCTGCATGTAGACATTGAAAAATTCTACTTTGTGCAGGTATTTGAAGAGTGGACCTGGGAATCTTGAAAAGGATGTGGAGAGAAGGTTCAGTTATGCTTTAAGCAGAGAAGACATTGAGAATGCTGTACTTGGAGGACCGTAACCGTTTTGCTTTCAATCTGCCAAATACATCAATGAATTCCCTGTAGGTGCCGATTATTTATTCATAAGTGAAACATTTTTTTTACCTCCACAATGTCAGAATGCCTTCTAATGGAATGACTACAAAAGATGATTCATAATGAGATAGGGCATTGGTAAATTTTAAGAATGAGAATCTGTATGTTCTGTTAGCATTCGCTTGTATAATTTGGAGCCTGTCATAACCTGTCTCTGAAAGTTCAGAAGTGGTAGGACTGAGGGAAATGAAGGTACTTTGCCCCTTAATGATCTTGCTTAGGTCCAAATTCTTTGCTATAATTTCGTCTTAATCTTTGCTTTGTTCCCTGATGTTCCCTTTCTAAGAAAGTTTTGTACTAAACATTGCATTGATAATTGCGCTTGATACATGCTTTGCTGCCAGCGTTTTTCCTTTTTTTTTTCGGTTGAATTTTACCTTACCATCGAAATGCTAGTTTTTAGATTCATTGCCTTCTAAAGCTAGATTTTGTAAAACTTTTTGAGTAAATTACACTTCACTATTTNCCTGTCTCTGAAAGTTCAGAAGTGGTAGGACTGAGGGAAATGAAGGTACTTTGCCCCTTAATGATCTTGCTTAGGTCCAAATTCTTTGCTATANATGATCTTGCTTAGGTCCAAATTCTTTGCTATAATTTCGTCTTAATCTTTGCTTTGTTCCCTGATGTTCCCTTTCTAAGAAAGTTTTGTACTAAACATTGCATTGATAATTGCGCTTGATACATGCTTTGCTGCCAGCGTTTTTCCTTTTTTTTTTCGGTTGAATTTTACCTTACCATCGAAATGCTAGTTTTTAGATTCATTGCCTTCTAAAGCTAGATTTTGTAAAACTTTTTGAGTAAATTACACTTCACTATTTTGCTAAACGACACTAAACTATAAGCTTACACAAATAATACACTCCACCCCTTTTGTTTAAGCACATTAGCAGTTTTTTTAACAGATACTAACAAAATATACTACTATACCATGGTTAAGAGACTAGTTAACATTAAATTCACTAGTATTATATCTGCGTCGATCTGCGGGCTAAGGGGCATAAGCCCTTGGTAACGGGGCACGAGATGTAATTCATGTGATTTTAGAAATACAAATTATATAAATTTATGTTAACAAAATATACTACTATACCATGGTTAAGAGGCTAGTTAACATTAAATTTATTTTAAAAAATAAATGTATTCCAGTTGTCCTGATTTAAAATTGACCATTCGATCCATTCCAAATTTCCAATGGCGTGTTAAGTCTGACAATGTTGAAATTATGCCATTTTAGCCATTATTCCACAAACAAAACATCCAAAACTGGCCTCATCCGCACCTTTTTCTTTTGCTTCATTGATTCAACAAAGCCTCATCTCTATTCACTTGCATCTCCATTTCTCTTCAATGCAAGCCACACAAAGAACCATCGAGTGCCACCTTCGTGCAAACGTAGCTAACAGCACAATTCTACATAGGAACTAATATTCGGGCACTTATGTGATACAATGCAGATAACAACCCTCATAATATTTTAGTGATCGATAAATACTTCCCTTATTATGAAGAACCTATTTTGCATCCTACTCTATGTAGATTATGTATATGTGATGAAAAATTTGGATTATCAAATCACAATAAGTCAGTGAGCCGCCCGAACCTGCCACTTGATTGAGTTGCAGTCCAGGTGAAACATATATATAGATTACCATCAGTGACATGCTAGGAAGCACAGACACAACATATATATATATAAGTTAATCAAACAACAAAAACATAATTTTGAATAGATTCATATTTTATCAAAAGATTGAACATTTATATTAAAATATTATATTAATTTATTCATCATCAACTCATGTTCTAAATCATCATTGATTCTATTTATTTTATCACATTCCCTCACCAAAAAAGAGATACGAATCATACTTGTACAATTATAATGGATATTACCAATTCATTCTAATCTATCCCTTTACAACAAAAAGCAATCAAATGATATCACATATTTATTAGGGAAAAGTCCTAAAAACCCGTCTGAACTATGTTCTTGTTGCACTTTACCCCTCATGCTTCAAAAACATAGGAAAGACCTCCTTGAACTTTCAAAATGTGCAATTTACCCCCCGCCTTTGACGTCCATCCATTAATGTGCATATGATGTGATTAATCTGGGACATAGTACAATTTTGTAGGGGTATAAATAAAAAAAATTTATAAAAATTGGGTCAAAAATTAATATTCAAAGAGTTTTGAGATCAAATTATAATATTTAAATCCCTTTTTCCGTCCATTAATGGACGGACGTCAGGGTTGTGGGGGTAAAGTGCACATTTTGAAAGTTTATGGAAGTCTTTCCTACGTTTTTAAAGCATGAGGGGTAAAGTGCAATAAAAACATAGTTTATAGGGGTTTTTAGGACTTTTTCCTATTTATTATAAGCTATTCTTTATTTATCCCTTCTCCCTCACATATTTATTGCATACAAGCAAAATAACAAAAAAAAAAAAAAAAAACTTTCATTTTCTTAAAATATGGAAAAAAAAAATGTCAAAAGTGAGCTAGTAGTGTCCATGCCGTGTTGACGGCACTTTGACCTAATAATTGGAGTTTTTAAACTTAATTACCTAATTGTTATAGGTGGAAACTTAAATACACAAATATTATAGTTTTAAGAAAATTAAAAATGAAAAAAAAAAAGCTGCTGTTGCGTGGCCCGGGGGGCCCACCGGACACGCCGGGGGCCCCTCGGCGTGTCTCCATGGAAGAAGCCGCCCCTCGGGCGGCGTGTCCAGTCTTGTCCCAAACGCCAGGCTTTCCAGCTCCTTTGCGTGTGTCAGCCGAGAAGGGAGCATCTGTCAGCCGAGAAGGAGTCCCTGCCTCGCCACGTGTTGACTCCCCAATGAACCAAAGGCTGGCCGAATAAGGTGTTGACACGTGGCTCCTTGCATGGCTTTATTTTAGCAAATTTTCCTTCTTCCTCCACCCGTCCGCAACTCCCTTCTCACTTCTCCTTTGCTCATTTTTCTTCTCTGCTCATTTGCTTCTCTGGTTCTCTTCTCTGGTGGTTTGCTTTTCTTCTTGCTTCATTGTTTCTTTGCTCCTTCTCATATTTTTCCTTTTGTCCTTCCTTTTTTCGTTTCTTTGATTAACTGTATCCACCACAATATTATTATTCAAGTACAAATTAATATTGTTAATCTTTACTTAAATTTATTTTTACTACCATGGCGGATCAAATTATACTACAAGGACCAGCAGACCCCACTCTTTTGACTGAATAAAACAACCACATATCAACGAAAGTGTGGAATACTGGAGTAAGTAATTTATAAATTTTTATATAAAATATTTTGATTTTTTAGAAATTTAGTAAATATATAATATTATAATTTTATTTATAAAATGTTTTAATTTTTTACATAATAATTGAAACAGGTTGATATTGTTGTGCGTCCTCGATCTCACAACAGAATACGTAAACCTAGTGCAAGAGTTATGGAATATGTGACAATTGCAGGTTTTGGTGGGGTTGTAGAAATAGAACTCACACTAATAGATGTGCAATTAATATCTGCATTAGCTAAATGGTGGAGGCCAGAGACACATACATTTCACATGCCCAGCAGTGAATGCACTATCACCTTGCAAGATGTGGAGGTGTTACTTGGTCTGCCTGTTGATAGCAATGCAGTAACAGAATACACCGATTACTCATGGAATGATCTTTGTCGCGAATTACTAGGCGTAACCCTACCTCAATCGGCTTTACTCGGAGGCAGGCTGAAGTTGAGCTGGCTTGCACAGACATTTAGTCAATGCCCAGATGATGCGCCAGATGACGTAGTACAAAAATTTGCTAGAGCATATATACTACGTCTAATTGGGATGTGACTCATGCCTGATCGGACTGGAAATTGTGTACATGTGATGTATTTAAAGTTGTTAGAAAATTAGGAGGAAGCTGGGGGATTCAGTTAGGGATCAGCTTGTCTTGCCCATGTTTATAGGAGTCTCTGCATGGCTTCTCTAGAGGAAGTTGACAATTTTCCAGGTTGTTGTTTTTTGGTCCAGTGTTGGGCCTGTGAGAGATTCCCGTGTATAGCTCCTAGACATGTTGGACCGGATCGTGAGCTAACTAGACCACTCGCCAGTAGGTCAGTAAAAAAAATTTCAAGTTATTTACAATTTAACTTTATTATATGTTAATAATTTAGCTTTATTTACAATTAATTTAACATTTTTTTATTATAATAGACGTAATTAATTATAGTGTAATATTCGAAACATCTTAGGTGGAAATCCCTTTTAGATTGGACCAATATTGTTGACGGCTCTGACCAAACTGGGTATCGACGAGCCTTTGATCTACTTGGCCCTGATGATGTAAGAATACTTATTATTAGTAACTAATTTATGTCATTTATTACTTGAGTTTGTTGTGTGAAATAGTAATCATGTTATTAATGTTTGATGTGAACAGATTGTGTGGCAGCCATATAGCAGGGCATTGATGACACTCCTCCCCGACTATTGTGCTAGGGGGCATGCGATGTGGGCTGCTAAGGTTCCATTGATATGTTATCACATCGTTGAGCACCATAATCCAGATCGGGTTATGCGTCAGTTTGGCAGTAGACAGCATATTCCACGGGAGATAACTATTTATGATAAACAGCTACACAGTATCAATATGAGAGGAAAACAGGTGACGTTGTGGTCGGTGCACCATTATCAGCACTTTTTAGTCTGGGAAGATCGAAGTGTACATGTTATTAATTTAGATGAGCCATTTGGTGTGGATCCCGACTATATGGCATGGTATTTACGTATAACACGCCGATTTATGAGACCTGAAAATGCAGCAGCCGCGGGACAGGTCAGTTCATTACAATTACTTTGTTTATTTTTTTTGTCCGTTTTAGATAACTATATTATTTTTTTGAACAAGTACTGATCCATAACGAACCATGGCACATGTCCATTCTCATCGTCAAAGTCAGCAGGGTTGGGAGACTCAGCAGGGTTGGGGAAATTAGTCGGGTTGTGGAAATCAGTCGGGTTGGGGGACTCAGCATACCCCTTTTCAGCAACATGGACCTCAGCAAGGTTGGGGCACTCAGCAGGGTTGGGGGACTCAACATACCCCTCCTCAGCAAGGGGGGCCTCAGCAGAGTTGGACACCTCAGCCAGGATGGCCTTATCAGCCTGCTAATCTTTCAAATGAGCGATATCAAGAATTTCTCACACGCTTAACTGGAGTTTTTGTGGAGTATGGGCAATTGCCACCAATGATGCAACCACAGATGGCACCCGAGCCGACAACAGATGATGCACGAGCCACGTCATCCCGACGACAATGTGCCACACAATCCATCGAGGCTGACCAGTCATCGACTTCAAGATCTCAGAGTTCATCACAATCAGGTCATCGATTCGATGATCCAACTACCTCGATGGACATGCCATATCGGCCAGATCCAGTACACATTACACATTATGAGAGCTATGTTGATATGACGCCACATGCATATGATGCGGCACCATCTCCTGTATATGACTGGTTTGGCGTTGATTCTCGTGCTCCTTTATCAGCAATTGACACATATGCGGGCCCTTCTTCACAGGCTCATTTACCCTACGAGTGGACCGATCTCACGATGACTCCTTTGACAGCACGTGTGCCTTATGATCCGACGGCGATGACGGGGACAAGACTCTTTGTATTAGGGGACATGGATGATGACACGCCAGGACTGATCACTCAACCCGATGAGGAAGAATTGCCACCACGTGTCATAAGACCCACTAGATGTGGAACTGGAGGACATTATTTGTACCCACGTAGGCGTTAGTATTAGGTTGATTTTCTTTACTGTTGACTTAATGTATATTATAATTTACTTTTCAGTTAACTAAAACATGTTATGAAATTGAATTCAAATCGATATATAATTAAGCATTATGTCTCATTAATCAAATTTACTGGATACAAATAACAAAAATAGGGGTTAAATTAATATCAACATTATAAACTATTATACATGGATGATTAATTAGTCATGGATCTGGCATCCTTCTAAATTGACAATTTCGCCTATTATGCCCTTCTTGGCGACAAATACTGCACTTAATGATTGTTCGTGTCCTGTTAGAATCCCGCCAATCCATTTCATTTCGAATACGATTTGTAACAGGACGACCTTTCTTCCTAAGCATCGCGGGATTAGGGCTGATGTTAATTCTCGGGATCTCTGGCCAATTTTCCGGTCTACCGATTGGATTAAATTGACCACGATATACTTTGACTAAATTGTCAATTGAGTATACTAGATCCACATAATTCCATTCATTAAGGGAAGCAGACGCGCAAACACATATTGCATGTGAGCATGGCAAATATAGGGCTTTAAATTTACCGCAACTACATCTCCCCTCATTCAAATTGACAATAAACGTTCGTCCAGCAGTTCTGGTTCTCATATTATACCTCTCCTCCACCTCAAATAAACTGGTGTCCCTATTAAACAATCGAGGTTTATGTGATGACGCATCTCGTGCATTATTCCGCATTTGAATCATTGCATATTTGGTCCACCGTTGTCCAATAGCTTTCATATTACCAGCTTCATCCCGCTTTTTAGTGAAAATGACATTGAGCTTATAATATGTCACTCTAACCAGGGCTGTAATCGGCATGTTGCGAATACCCTTTAACGTGTCATTAATGTTCTCAGCTAAATTGGTGGTCATCATACCGTAACGTCTTCCCTCAGTATCTCCTTGCAAAGTCCATTTCCCCTCATCCAGATCTTTTACATAATTTCATGCTCGATTGTCTTCACATTTACTTTGAATATCCCTTATAAGCTCCTTAAATTTAAGGGATTCAAATTGACTACCTGTAAAATTGGGTCATGACATTTAATATTATGATTGATTCGTAATTAAACTAAATATACTGCTTGGCTAATAATAAATATATTTATGTAAATTTATGCATACCTGCTGCGTATATCTTCGTCTTCAGGGTTTTGTTTCTAAAGTGTGTATTCCAGTTGCTGATGACATGTCGCAAGCAGAAGAAATTATGAGCAAGTGGAGGACTCTAGCCTACACTGACATCTGCAATTGAAGACAATATACTTACATGACAATCAGAAATTATCGCCAAATTCTGATGTCCTCGAACAACGTGTTGACGCACTAAGGTCAAAAACCATGTTCATGCATCTTTAACTTCACCTTCTACAATAGCAAATACAAGAGGTAATGGTGATCTGTTGCCGTCTTGTGTTGAAGCAATCAGCAGTGTACCGCGATATTTCCCACTCAAGAAAGTCCCATCTACCTGAATCACAAGCTTGCAAAAAGGAAATGCATCGACACATGCTTGAAATGTCCAGAAGACACGGCGAAACAACATATCTTGAACATTTAAATGACTTCTGACCTGATTATTATCTAAATGCCATTAAACAACAGTTTCAGGATTTGCTGCCCGCATTGCTGCCATCCATCTCGGCAAAAGATTATAGCTATATTTCCAATTGCTGAACAATTTTTCAATGCACTTATGCTTTGCTAACCATGCTTTTCTGTACGATGCTTGGTAGCCATATTCTGCCAAGATTCGCTCCTGTATCAACTTAATTGATACATCAGAACTCTCCTCAACCATTCCATGAATGCTGAATGCTATTACATAAATATTTAGCTTCTTATGATCTTAGGTTATCATGGCATTTGTGCAAGTATGAGGACCGTTATACTTTCTGATTTCCCATAATCCGCTTTTACTCCTTTGACATGCTCGAACTCTCCAATTACAACCAGTAGCTTTATTTGGACACTCAACATTTCATGCAGTTAAATGTGACTCCTTCACAATAAATGACTGGTGCACCTGCATTGAGTATTCCTTCACAGCAAGTTGAACATCATTTTTTGTTGAAAATTGTTGCCCAATTGATAGCTTTCGACCTCTTTCCCACGCTCCCTGTTCATCTAATATCTCGGTGTCATCCCTAATTTGCATGGCATCCCAGTTAACTTCTGAATATACCCGTAAAAGTTCACTGTATTGCAATGGCTGCACCATTTCCAGTATCGGATCACTGGATTCATAGCCCAATGGTTGTACATTTAGATTCAAACTATGTTCATTTTCTTCATCACTGCATACATCATCTCGCTCTAACATAACATCTTCATCATCACTTGACGTAATTTCAGGATCAAGTGGAGAGTTACCACCAATTACGTGTTCGTCTTCAGGTGCTTCTACATCGAGATTTGTTTCCTGTTCTTCGATGCCTCTTCCCTGTCTGATCTCTGAATTGAACCACTGTTCATCACGACTATAGTCATGACTTTCCGTCGGATGAAAATTTTGACTCGAACTAGGCATGCCAGATTGTAATCCAGCCAAGTCAACATATGGCCGATAACAAATGTCAGTTTCTATTGCTGTATGACTATGCACCTGAACTGAACAAGGTATTGAACTTGGCCCACCAGCATCAGCTTCATCGATTTGAAAATTACTGCCATCATGTTGCCTAGTTTCAGTCTCAACAAAAAGCTCCATTGCGCCGAGATTGACATGTTGTTTCTGACTTTCGTACATGCACATTACATCTTCATCACCTAAGAGATCAAGTACACCATAAAATAAGGGATTAGCTGACATTG
>QAOA01008487.1:224711-256884 GCA_003255065.1 Cercis canadensis
TTTTTTTTTTTTTTTAATGGGAAAGATTATCAAATCATATTGATATATGTTTTTGAACTTTAAATTTTAAAGTATGTATTATTATAATTTTTTTTAATTACTTATATATCTTTATTTTAAATTTACACTTACATATATTTTTTTATATGTCTTTAATTTTTTGTTTTAATTTTATTTATTACTTTATACATATTTTATTTTATTCAATTATATTCATTAATAATTTAACTAAAATTACTAAAGAAAAAAATTTAAACCTTTTTTAAATTTTAATTTAATTATAAATAAAAATAATTGATTTTTCTTTTAAAAAAATAATGGGTTAACCCGTTGGAACCCACTGCCCATGTAAGACCAGGTTGGGCCAGCAATTTGTTGGCCTGATTATAACCTGGCCAACGAATTAGCCAGCGGCCCGTTACCCAGCTCTGGTTGGAATGCGTTCAATCCGCCCGAATCCATGACCCTCTATTTGGTCGGCAAAGGGTCAAACTTTTTACCCGAAATGGTTCAACCCAACTAACAATCAAGTACCAACCCAACCGAACTCGACCCATGAACACGTGCTGGCACTCCTGCTCGTGTGGAACCTATAAAGCGCAAATGCTGATTGCCTTAAATTATCTTTTATATTTTAACATTATGCCGCCAATTTTTGATTTCCCGCGTATGCTCATTCATATCTCGAATCAGCTTCTAAACGTTACCGTTTTCCTCTTTTTCTTTTGCAATTGAAGCACCCACTCTTCTCGCCGGCGCCGGCAAGCACTCACTCACTCACTCTACTCTGACACCGCCACCCAAATTCCAAATCTGCCTCCATCTCCGCCTTTGCGCCTATCTCATTACAAACCCTTCCTTCCTCACTGGATTCTCTCCAATGGCAGCAGAACCAGTAGATCCAATCGCCGATTACACCAAAACCCAACGCATCGTTCTCCTTATAGACCTTAACCCACTTCTTCATCTTCAGAATCCGACCCCATATATCACTTCCCTCCTCACCTCCACCAAAACCCTTCTCTCCTTCCCACCTCTTTCTTCTTCCCTCTTTTCCTTTAAATTATTATTCTCCTCACTTTCTCCGCTTCTTTCATCCTCAAAACTCCACCCTTTTCTCCCCAATCCCTCTCTTTCTCTCTCTTTTAATGGACCCATTTTTACTCTCCAGTCTCTCTCCCAGACCCTCAATTCCCTGCCCCAATTTTACAACCCATCGGATCCGGCATCTCCTCGGGCTCTGCACCTCGCCGCATCGATGAGACAGCTCGTGCACGACTACGCTTGGGACCCTGTAATAAGTGACCCGGTACCAGTTGCTCTTCTGAACTATAATTCAATTTCAGTTGTTCGGTCGAATTTGGTTGTTTTGTTTTCGCCTATATGTAAATCTTTGAGGTGTTTATCTGGGTTTTTTAATGTGGAGACTGGGGATGAATCCATGGAAAATATGGGTTTGTTTTCGGAGAAATTTTCTGGGTTTTTTAAAAGTGTCAGTGATGCATTTGATTGTAGGGATATTCATTTTAGTTGGGTTGATGTTAAGTGTGAATCTGGATGCAGTGAGCAGGATATTGAGATTGATGAAATTAAGCAGAATCATAGGTTCTTTGAAAGTGGGATTAAAGCATTGGGTTGGGGGTTTTGCTCAGTGGATTCAATTATACTTGGTTCAGCTCTTGTTCCTTTTGGCTTAATTTATCCAAAGATTGGGATTTCATTTGGTTCTCTAGTTATAAATGATTATGCTAAGAAGGTTCATGCGCAACTGAGTCTTCAGATCTTAGATGCAACAAGGAAACCTTTAGAATACAAGTGTTGTGAACTTGAGTTGGTTAATTTGAAGGTGTTAGGTAAAAATGATGATGTTTGGTTTACTTCAGTATCCACGAATTCACAGACTGGAGGTTGTGAAGGAAAACCTAAATTTTGGGAACAATTTAGTCACGGAGTCACAAACCTTGAAATTAAACTTCTGCAGAAGGGTGATGCATTTTTGAAGTTAAAAGAGCACATGTCTGATTCCATTTTTGTGCATGAAGTTTTCAGAGAATCTAAGAAAAAACAGATGGGAAATTCAAATGAATTTTTTGCAGACAGGGTTCTTAAGATTCTTGCTCATGAATTTGGTGATTCGTGGCAGAGAAAATCTGTGCCCATTTGGCAAATTCTCTTAAGTTTTTTATATAAAGAAGGTTGCTGGGCATTGGTGTCACTTTCCAATGGCAATAGCAGTTCATGGATGGGCATTCTAAGGCCTTTCACAGTTTCTTCTGCTCTCCTATCTGTATTAGAGGATCCAGATATGGTTCATGATTTTGGTGGAGCAAATATGGCTCAATATATCAAGATAATGGATTCTAAAGCTAAGAAGAGTGCTAAAGTGATTGATGGTCACCAGAAAAAGACAATGCTGGATTTGAATACTATTCAAAATCTCGCGTGGAGCACCTTCTGTGAAGCTGCATATGATCACTTTGAGCTAGACTTGCATGAGGTTTATTTTGCCATGGAATGTAAAGAGTTGAAAAAGTTGAAATTTCTGAAATGCTGGATGAAGCAGATAAAGAAATCTGGTTTTTGTGATCTAGCTTTTCCAGAGAAATTGAAGCCTGATCCGATAATTCCAGAAGAGATCAATAATAGATTGACGAAGCCACTGCCAGATGGTGAACAGCCAATCTCCTCATCTGCCTCAGCAGGAGAGAACACTATGACTGAGGTTTCTAGAATACAGGATGATGCTGTGCTTGAGTTTAGGTCAGAAACATCTGAAACATTTTTCAGTAATCTATCAAACAAGATCAATCAGGGAATTGAATCTGAAGTTGTAGACCTGGGGGCTTTAGCAGAGCGACTTGTGAACTCTTCTGTATACTGGCTATATAATAAGTGTGACAGGGAAGCCAATTCTGAGAGTGAGACTCCATTAAATTGTAATGATGCACATGCACGTGGTAGCATGGTTGCAGCCGAACTGATAAAACTTCTGCTGAGAGAGCCCAAAGAATTGGCTGCGAAGCATAAAAGCAGCAATCCATTCTCTCAGGCATCTGATCCAGGACCTGCTACACTCACTACAGAACATATAGTTAGAGAGTATCCTTTGACAAATTTCCTCCAATTTCTACATATAATGCAGTATTTGTTTGATTATCTTAGTAAGTTATACATTATGGCTTGTTTCCTTGTTTTTCCTTAGTGAGCATAAGATATGAACTGCAGATTTTATTTCGGTTGGAGATTTTACAATCAGAGGTTGGAAGTGGAGTTGAAGAGTCTAGCAAACAGAAGTTTGTCAAAAAAATATGCCTGCTTTTGGAGAACATTCAATGCCATATGGAAGGAGGGTTCTTTGGTGATTGGAACCTTGATAATTATGTGGCAAAGATCATAAAAAGCAGGTACATTTTTATACTGATACACCAAGGCTGATAGACATTTTAGATGTCAATTGATATTTCTTTTGGAAAATTATTGATATTCTTAAGTACATATTGCAAAGATTTGCATAGTTGTAGCTTCTTTTTGGAGTGTGAGCAGTAACTTATCATCATTTTGTGCAATTATGTCAACATATATCATTAGTGGTGCTTGCTATTCTGCTTTCGTCGGGAGAAGGAATTCAAATGAAAGAATAGTGATTGGCTGAAAGATTCTATAATGTGATACTAATAAAGTCTGCTTGTTCCAAAAAAACTTGTACACTGTGTTATTATAAAATACCTTTCATCTAGTTATCTTGATTTCAATATGCAGCAGTGCTACTGTGTTCTTTTTTCTTTTTATTCTCTGTATCTCTTCCGTGCCAACAAAGTTGATATTACATAGAGATACAGAAGCCAAATCAGGTAGACTTATGATCTTGAAACCCTGAAATTTCAGGTATTCACACACCCTTGGAGATGTGGTTCATAGAATCTACAGTAAAATGGATCTGTTGGTGTTTGCTGATGAGGACGAAGCCCCTAATAATTTACTCAACAGTGAGGACAGCAACAAACCCTGGAAGGGAAAAGCAGACAGGGATGAGATGGGTGAAAATAATGTAAACAATGGACCTATATCAGCAGAAAATGAACCCTTTCAGCCACTGAACAATGATAGTGGAAGACACCAAAGGATTAAACAATTGGATCATGATCAGAAAATAACTGAAGCTAAGGAGAGGAGAGAGAGGGCACGGAGATTTCAATCTTTTACAAGTTGGATGCCTGATTTGCAGAGAGTTTGGGCCCCAAAGCAGAAGGCTATGAAACCCAAGTCAGATCCCCTTCGAAAGCTTTCGAAAAGGAAGGAGCGGCGAAGGGCAAGCCATGACACAGTATGTGAGACCCCAATGACAGGAAACAAGCGTTCATTGCCAATGACAAGCAATATTGATGATGACAATTACCCTGCTTCCGGGAGTCAAACAAGTGGTTCTGTTTCTAAGGCATTATTTCAGGATGACATTTGATGTGAGTAAACAATCTCTGACCTCCACAGAAAAATTGTATATGCAAACTTGCAGAGCAGAATAACTAAACTTGTGTGTACTTTAGTGGTCAACAACAAATGGTGGATGCTAATGTCTGTTGTTATATCCTACTCGTACGCTATAGTCTAACATGATTAGTTCATTCACAGCCTAGTGCTTTATAGTTGAGCAAATATATCATTTGTTTGATTCAGTGTATTTGACAAACATAGAAATGAATAAACATTGGACAAAGAGTTGTGCATTCTGCTACATGCATCTTTTCCATTTGCTTTTGTTACTGACTTTGAACTTTGACGGAAGATGGGGGTTATTTTACTATTTTTTTTGGAGTTTATTTTGAATAGAGGATGAAGGAATGGGAACCTCAGGATTAGCTGAGAGTAATGTTGCATTTTTGTTTCTGGTCAAATGCTCAACTGCTGTGTATTTTCTACCAGTTGGTTATCCTTTCCTTATTGGAAGATATACAGTGTCGAAGGTTGAAACCGCTTGTGGTCTTTCTTTACATGGAAAGGGGTATATTTGTCCCTCTTTTTGCAAGGTCTCTAACACTTGGTTAATCTTTGTGATACCTTGTACTTCGTCCGTACTAAACACACAAAAATCTGCATTACGTTTATAGGGCATAACCCATTTAATAATCACAATTCTCGACAAGTCTTACCATCTTGTTATTCAACGTGTACAAATCGAAGTAGTCAATTAACTTTTTCAGAGTAATTTTAGTTCACCATTTTACACAATTGTATAGTGACTCCTCCTCCATATAAATTTGCATGTGGTTACTAAGTTACATTCTCTTTAAAAAAAGATAATACTATATCACTATTTTATTACGGGATTTAGATGAGATTCACATCTTAAAATTAGTGTTAGTGAAAATCTCGAAAAAATGAGTTACTCAATGAGCCAATTAGTTTTTTAGTAAAATGCATAAATAAAACAATACAAGAAAAGTGTCAAAACTAATACAAAATAATAATTTTCTTTGACATAATTTAATTCAAATTCTATTAATTATTTTGAAATTTGATTCATATATTTATATACAACTAATTGAGAGCTTTTTTCTTGATAGTATAGCTATTTAAGACAACAGTATTCGCTCTCTTATCTCTCATGTTTTTATTTTATTTTTTATTTTCTCTTTTCACTAGTTGCCATTTTCTGTTTTTTCTATTTCTTTTTTCTCTTTACGGGCAACTTTTCCTGTTTTCAATATCCGCCCATGTAATGCACAAAACTGGAGCTAGTTAACACTAATTTCAAGATGAAAATTCTACTAGAACTCCCTCAATAAAAAAAGATGTAGCACTACCCTTAACTAACTTAACAGCCACCATTCATGAATACAATGTGTGAAAATTCTTCCCAAACTATTTCCTTAATGGAATGGACGGCTCAGATCTGAGCAACATGACTCAAGTGACATGACCAGATCCAAATCCCCATCACTTATAGAAGATTCACCTACCTTCTCCCTCCCCTATAAATAGAGAGCACTATTAGCAGGTAAAAAGTATTGGTCGCGGTTACCGGCCCGAGCTCTTATTCGTCTGACCCGACCCGACTTAATTGCCATTGAGACGTGAAGATTCTTCAAAAGCTGCTGCAGTGTAGAATTCCCGCCCTGAGATTTGCACTTATGAAGTCTTTTGATTTACAAGCAACCCAACTCAAATCCCAAGTTTTTTTATACTTTTACACTTGCTATGATTTTTATCTGCTAGCTCCCCAAGTTTCTCACATAGCTAAAGTCCCAATTTTTTAAGGCAATTTATTTGATACCTTTTCTCAAAGTTAATTAAGTGCAGTTACCTGGCTTAAATCTCATTTTGGAGGAGAGCATCTAATTCATGAAAGCTTTTTCTCCTCTGTTCCGACACCTTGCTGAATTACAAGCCTTGGTTTCATCTACGCGAAAATCAGTAGCTTCCCCATTAAATCCCAATCTTGTTGAAGAACTGCTTGGAAAGATATTAGACCAATACCCTGATATTAAAACCCTCAAGAAAGTCCACTCCAACATTTTTTATTACCATCTTCACTCAGACCCGTCTCTGGGAATCAAACTCATGAGAGCATATGCTGCTTGTGGAGAACCTGGTTTGACACGCAAGGTGTTTGATGAAATTCCTGAGAAGAATGTTGTTTTCTTTAATGTCATGATTAGAAGCTATGTGAACAACCATTTGTACAATGATGCACTGTTTGTTTTCAAGACCATGGTTAGTGGTGGATTTAATCCTGATAATTATACATACCCTTGTGTCTTAAAAGCCTCTTCTTGCTCAGCCAATTTAAGGTTTGGTTTGCAACTTCATGGAGCGATATTAAAGGTTCAACGTGACTCAAATTTGTTTGTTGGAAATGGTCTCATTGCCATGTATGGAAAATGTGGTTGCTTATTGGAGGCACGACAAGTTCTTGATGAAATGGCTTGCAGAGATGTAATTTCCTGGAACTCCATGGTTGCTGGGTATGCACAAAATGCACGGTTTGATGATGCATTGGAAGTTTGCAGGGAAATGGAGGCATTGAAGCAAAAACCAGATGCTGGAACGATGGCTAGCCTCTTGCCAGCTGTAAATAACACATCGCCTGACAATGTTTCATACATTAATGAGATGTTCATGAGTTTGGACAAGAAGAGTTTGGTCTCGTGGAATGTGATGATAGCTGTGTATATGAAAAACTCAATGCCTAGCAAAGCTGCTGATTTATATTTACAAATGGAACAATGTGGGATTGAAGCTGATGCAATTACCTTGGCTAGTGTTCTTCCCGCTTGTGGGGATCTTTCAGCTTTGTTGCTAGGAAGGCGGATTCATGAATATGTAGAGAGGAGGAAACTATGCCCAAATTTATTATTGGAGAATGCATTGATAGACATGTATGCTAGGTGTGGATGTCTAGAAGATGCGAGGATAGTGTTTGACAGAATGAAGTTTCGTGATGTTGCATCATGGACTTCGCTGATGTCTGCCTATGGTATGACAGGGCAAGGTGGTAGGGCTGTGGCACTCTTCACAAAGATGCAAGATTCAGGTCTTAATCCAGATTCCATTGCCTTTGTCGCAATTCTCTCAGCTTGTAGCCATTCAGGATTACTGGATGAAGGGAAATTTTACTTTAAACAGATGGCAGATGATTATAAAATAACACCAAGAATTGAACACTTTGCTTGTATGGTGGATCTCTTAGGACGTGCTGGGCAAGTAGATGAGGCCTATAATTTCATCAAAAAGATGCCAATGGAGCCTAATGAGAGAGTCTGGGGGACACTGCTTAGTGCTTGTCGAATATACTCCAACATGGATATTGGGCTTTTAGCAGCCGATAACCTTTTTCAGTTGGTTCCTGAGCAGTCAGGTTACTATGTCTTGTTATCAAATATTTATGCAAAGGCTGGTAGATGGCAAGAAGTAACAGCTGTCCGATCATTCATGAAGAGAAGAAAAATTAGAAAAATGCCTGGCATCAGCAATGTTGAGCTAAACAATCAGGTTCACACCTTTCTTGCTGGTGATAGATTCCACCCACAATCAGAAGAGATATACGAAGAGCTAGATGTGTTGGTGGGGAAGATGAAGGAGTTAGGTTATGTCCCTGAGACTGATTCTGCTCTTCATGATGTGGAGGAAGAGGAAAAGGAATGTCATCTAGCTGTTCACAGTGAGAAGTTAGCTATTGTGTTTACCATTTTGAATACTCAACCTGGTACTCCAGTTAGAATTACCAAGAATCTTCGTGTTTGTGGAGACTGTCATATTGCTGCCAAGCTCATCTCCAAGATAGTTAAACGTGAAATTGTTGTTAGGGACACTAATCGATTCCACCATTTTAAGGATGGCATATGCTCCTGTGGAGATTATTGGTGAGCCTCCCCGATGAATAAACTGCAACCTCCCACTATAATTGAGTCTAGATTAGGCCTTCTCAAGTGAAAATCTTGTATCAATTTTTTATTAAACCTAAAGACCATGAAATGCAATTTTGCAACTTCAATGTTGGTGCATATGATGGTAGAGAATTCTTGTTTGAAGCATGATGATGAGTGTCACTATGAAGAATCAACTTAATGTCCTCTTGCCTTTTCTATCTTTTTTCTTTGGCTATTACTTCTCAGCTCTTTATTATTTTAAGGTTTCAATTTGCATTGGCCATGGCTCCTTGTTGGCAGTAATCTTAGCTCTAGGTCAAGCTTTTCAAAACCTGCAATCCCAACTAACATCACGCTAATATATGACCATTTTGATTTTGAGTTTAATTTTTCATTATTCATTTTTTTTTTGGCTAATGGTTTAATTATTCATTAGTCCATATGCTAGAATTGACCCTTATCTTACGGTGCCCTTAGGCTGGATGCTTTGTTGCCGGCTAAAGGAAGAGAAAATGACATTCTAGATGGACCCAAGTGAAAATAACATAGAAACGTACTTGAATTGATTAAGGGAAAACCATCATCTAGAAACGTCAAAAGTTTGTGTTTTACCATAAAAGAAAATGCCCTAGTCTACAAATTCCTATCTATAGCTGATGATTAGGCAGGTCAATCTATTCCCCACACATCACGCCTGAATTTCTCATTTGTATTTCAGTATTAGTAATGATACCAAGTCATCAATTTTGTTTTTCAACATTGGTGCCTAATTGGCTATTACTGTACGTCAAGTTCATTTGGACCCTTTCCCAACTTTGGCAATGACATGAGACAAATGGGCATGAACCTCCATAGCAACACATATATAAAATGGCTCTTGAGGTTGGTGTAGTGATTAAGACACTCAGTTGATTTTCATGGTGTTCTGAGGTCTCAGTGCTGACATTACCTATTGTTATCAGGGTGCCTTACACTATGAAGATCTTAGTTTTATTGGACAGGATTAATAAAACTAACTATAGGACTTGTTTTTTTTTTTTTTTTTTTTTTTTTTTTTNTTTTTTTTTTTTTGCTTTTACAGCACATGAAAGTAAAAAAAATATATATATATATATCCAATTTGACTTGACCTACAAGAAAAAGATTATTATACTGAAACCAGTAATAGATAATAGTATAACGTGTTTCCCGTCTCTTGTAAGCTTGACTTAAAAAACACACGTTTACCTTCCCCAGAGGAAGACTAACACTTTGTTACTTACAAGGCACGCTATTCATACTTTTCTCCCCACAACACCTATAAATTGGTGCCCTCTCTATCGCTATTCAGCCAAACCAAACAAGAAGCCAATAGAACAGAAACAAATATGGCAGCCATTAAACAAGCTTCAGTCCTATTATTGCCTCTCTTGCTCATTTCCCTCTTCAAGTCCTCCTATGCTGCTGGGATTGCTGTCTACTGGGGCCAAAACACTGGCGAAGGCTCCTTAGCAGATGCTTGCAATACTGGCAACTACCAATATGTGAACATTGCTTTCCTCTCAACTTTTGGCAATGGCCAAACCCCACAACTAAACCTTGCTGGCCATTGTGACCCCGCCAGCAATGGCTGCACTGGTTTCAGCAGCGATATCAAAACTTGCCAAGGCCGCGGCATCAAAGTCCTCCTTTCCCTTGGAGGNTTATGTAACCACTATTATCTCAAAATAAAGAAAACACAGTTGGGTTGATTGATCATGTGCTCATGTTTACTGAAATAAATTGGCTTTTAGTAATTTAAATTTAAAATATCTTTATGAAAGCAAGTATGATTTTCCATCTTTGCAAGTTCAGTTGACTGGTTCTTAGTCCACAAAAATATTCCTTTTTTCCCCCCAACGAACTTGGTGTCTATGATTAGGATGGTTGATAATTTCAACGATGGCTTACAGTCATTTTCTTTAAGTCATCTGTGTGGATTAAGAAATCTTTTGAGGTCAAAACCGTCAATCCCATTCCTCCCCATTTCAAAGTCATTTACATCTAGAAACTTAAGTGTACACCAAAGTGTCGGTGGTGATGACTAGTTCAACAAATTATGAGTGCTAGTTACTATAATCGTTTCTTGAGAAAGTCATTAAGTATAGATTTTTTTTTTCTTTTTTACTATAAAATAAATCGAGCAAGATTTTTTAGATGGGGATATAGTAGAGTGGGGATTTAAACCCAATGCATCAATATTTTTAAGAGATCCCTAAACTATTTGTGTTGTGTGTGCTTATGTATTACCCCTTTAGATAAATAACTTAATTGAAGGCTTATTTAAGAAAAGTTTATGATAAAACCTCTCATACTATAAACTCCTTGTAAATAAGTCATTTTGTGTTTGAATACATCATTTAATAAAGGCTTTTTTGATTAATTTTTTAGGCATTTAGATACATACTTAATTATACTATTGCTTTAATTATTAGAATTACTAAAAAAGACATTCATAAAATTTAACAATAAATGCATTTAGATTGAAAAGAGCCTTGAGATATATAGGATGAGGACCATAAATTAGAAAAATGTCTTTATTTCATAAACTCCTTCACAATAGGGAGCATTATATTTAAATTCCTTACTAACAATTTAGCTCAATAATAAATAAAAAAAAGTATTTCTCTTCTAACAAATGGACCAACGATTCTCTATTCTAGACTCTCCTCCCCTATATTCGAATCTTCTTCGGTGATGACTCAGGGGCTGCTTTACCCCGTTTTATCTCTCTGTAGCTTTTCTCTTCTTTGTTGGGCTTTGGCCCCTTGTATTCAAAAACAAAACAAAAAACACTTGCTAATGAGATTGAAGGCCTATACTTGCTGCGACAAACGGTTCCCAATCCAATTGACTATTTGCACTCCTCATACGTCAATGAACAGAATTTGGATCCAGTCATGTCACTTGAGTCATGTTGCTCAGATCTGAGCCGTCTATTTCATTAAAGCTCATTTCAACCATTAAATATTAATGTGTTTTAATGGTTGAAATGACCTTAAATAGAATAGACGGCTTAGATCTAAGCAACATGACTCAAGTTAACATGACTGGATCTCTTCCCCAATGAACAGCAATTTGTTGATGACAAACATGGCTCAGGTGACCTATCAGTGACGTTGGTCCTTAAACAGCGATCAATGTTCCTCAGATGACAGAAAATAATTGAAGTTTCGTGGTGTACCGGAGGCTATGACCAACGAAGAGCCCTGGGGTTCTTTTGATTTTGCTAGGGATTTAGAATGAGATTTTAGATTTTCATTAAAAGTGTTTTTGGCCAAAATTATTGTAGAAATGACTATAGTTTAAGTCATTTTTAGCTTTCACACCCCACTTAGTTTAGAAGCTTGAGTTTTTAGTTTGTCAAACTAAGCTCAAAAGAGCTTATGTGAGTATGATAAACTGATCTTATAACTTATAAGTTGATCTAAACACCAATACAAGTGCTTTTGCTAGAAGAAAAACTCAAATAAGCTTAGGCTTAAGTATAAATAATTGATGAAAATTTTAGTAGTTTGCAAGAAGTTTTACCTATGCAAAAATAATAAACTATATTTCATCTTAAATACCATTGTAAGCTCTTATTAAGACTGTGACATGTTTTTATCTTAGAATATAGTAGTCTCTCTTCATTCTAAACCCTTTTTTTCAAAAAAAAAAAAAAAACTACATTTCTTCGTTTGTTGTGCTCAACTAAATTATAATTGTAATTGCAATTAGTTAAATTAACAAGCTTGTCTTTTCATCTGCAGTCAAATGATGAAAGTGCAGTAGTGCTCCACTTAAATAATTCTGAGAAGGATATACTTCACTCACATCACTTCTTCATAAACAAAGAATAAAACCATACTCAATAACACAGATAATCAATAACACTTAAAACGATCCATGCCATATACTTAAATGAAACATGTATAAGATGACCACACAAACAACATGACATTATTCCATAAAATATATTGGATAGATACTACTAAGCAACACTTAACACCGCAATGGACGATGGACCACGACATGGGGTTGTCCTTATTGAGATATTACTTATTTACTTAAGAGTTAAGACTTAAACTTAAATCGCATTCACATGTCCTTCTTGTTGGCTTGGCTGCTGCTGGGCAAGTTTGAAGTGAAAGACCAGGAAAGAATTTTATGGATTTCAACATTCTCGCCAGTGGATGCAGAGAGACCAACTTCAACCCATTCCGGGAGATGCTCCTTCAAAACAATATTATATGTGAGGGTAGATTTGTTACTGCCTTCAACATTAGGGTAAGTCAGAGTCACACTCAACTCTGTTGAGTCAGCATCATATGTTATTTTGGCAAAAGCAATTGAGCCGACTGGAACACCTGTAGTGTCCCAAGTCGCAGTTTTCACAGAGGTAACATTGTTGATGTCAATTCCAATTTGAGGTACAGATGGATCCCATCCATTTTTGTAAGTGTCAAACTCAACAGCTACAAAGGTTTCTGAATTGGTTCCCCCATAGATTCCGAGATATCCCCCATTTGACTTTGCGGGGATCTCAGTACCCACAGGAGCAAGGAAGAAGGTAATACCATCAGCCGGCGAACCAGAAGTCTTTTGGGCGATAAAGGAGATGGAAGTGGAAAAGCTGGCGGCCCTGCCTGTGCTTTTTTCCCAAAGGTGAATTGGGGAAGAAAATAGGGCTCGCCCTGCACTAGAGGCAGTTGGTTTGCCATTTGAGTCTAGCTTGGTGAGTAGCAAAGTCCCATCTGAAGCTTTGGCATCACCTTGGAAGGTTATATCACTTACATCATTCCCAAAACTGGTGGAGGTGAAGCAAATTGAATCTGCGGACTTCACCTTGTTCAGTAGCAAGAGGAAGCAAGTTATGAAGGTAGCTAGAAGAAAAGACATGCGTGGTTTTGTGTTGGAGAAAGCCATGGTAGTGGTGAGTGTTTTTTTTATGTAACGCAAGAATGAGGATGAAAGGGGACGCTGGTGTTACATCCATATATATAGAGAGAGAGAGGAGGAGGGAGGAGGGGCAGAGAGGCGAGTGTGCAAAATTAAAGGTTATGATTGATTATAAATAGTATTTTAGTTTAATTATGTTTTATCATTTTTATATAACTTAACTGTGAAAAGTTATATAAGATCAACAGATTAACGTTAAGGCATTTTTTTAATAAAATATTTACCATACAAAAGATATAAATTGAGTCTTGTGTAAAATTATAGACTTCACCAACATAAGATTCCAAAAGGAAAGCATATATAACTAAATTTAGAGTAGGTGATTTTGTTTAAATTTGAACATTGTAACCATATATTTTATGTGTAATAGTCATATATATAAATAATATAATATCGAAAAGAATTTTAGTCATTTCATAATATGTCTTGAACTTCTCTATCCTTTCTCTTAAGTTTTAGAACTTGCAAATTACTTTTGCTTTTGTTATGTTAGGCTGTGCATACCCGCTCTTGTGAATATAGAAACTAGAGAGTGTGTCAATAATTGATTTAACTCAAAAGCTTAAGTTGTTAGATAAAAAACCTATAAGGAGATTGACCTATAACGATAATCTCCTGACCGTTTTGTCAAAGAGACTCTCATGTTATATCAAAAACTAATTCATCTTAAAAGCTTAAGTTATTAGGTGAAGACCCAATAATAGTTTTATATATAACATAATACTTTTTTAAATAGAAATAATAAAAAAAAAGTAAAGGAAAATGTTTCCTAGCTAGAATTTTGTTGAAAGAATGATTTGTAGTTATAACAACCATTGGATAAATATGTAGTCCTTACAATTTTATTTCATCTAACAACCACATTTAAAATTTTATAAATTTTTCTTTTAACTAAATAGCATTACTCAAAATTAAACTATCTCTTATCATTATTTTATATGTGATCCTATAAAATAGGAACAGTGTTTTTTTATTGGAATATAAAATAGGAATTGTTAACATTATTTAAAAGGTAAGAAGCAGTAGTAGTTTACTAAATTTAAAACTTTAAATCATTTTTAAACTACTAATAAGAAAAGTACAAGCACCAATAAACTCTTAATAAGTGAAGAAAAAAAAGTAGGACAAAACAGTTACATATAATTACTAAATTTGAAATGTTATACAATTTTTTTTAAAAAATATTAATAAGAGGAAGTGAGGGTGTTCCTTTAGGGTTAGTTTGGTAGTTAAAATTGGGGAAAAAGAAGAAGAAAAGAAATAAGTAAATGTGTCCATTCTCTTGTTTGAGCATTCAAGATTTAAAAAAGGAAGGAAACTAATGAATAACCTCAAACTCCCACGTTCTTTTTTTGCCTTCACTTTTGTGTTTCCCCAATTTAGAGAGTTTGAAGAAGAAAGATGAGTAGTTTACTATTAATTATACTTCTATTTATTTCTTTAAATTATTTTTCAAATACTATTTAGATAACATTATTAATTCTTCTATTAAATATATTTACTTTATAAATAAATGATAAATTTATAAAATTATAATTTTTTTTTTCTTTTATCTCATTTTGCTCATTTTAATCATCCAAATAAGGGAGAGAAAAATTCTTCCTATTCCCTCCCTTTCCGCTTGTATCCTTCTCCTTCCTTTACCCTTCAACTCCCAAACAAACCTATAGAGATTAGATTCTCTAAAATAGGGATGTAGTTTAGACTTCAGACAGAAAAAATACTTGATTAGCCAGTAATAAAAGAATTAGGGAGTGAGATTTCAAAAATTTATAGACTATGATTCAGGTAAATGTAGTTTTCAATTATTTTTCTATACTTTACTCACCTAAGTGCAAGAATCCAATTTTTTTTTCTTTTGTATTGATGATTGAGTATAGTAATACAAACGGACAATTTGCAGAGAATTAGGAATCCTACATTTTTACCTTGTGCAGCTCTTAGCCTCTTCCATATCAAACTCCTAATAATTAAAAAGGAAACTTATCCTTTTATATTTTTTTTTTATCGAAATGTTTTTGATACATGAGTCAGTGGCCAGAAATTTTATTTCATTTGTACAAACAAGATTTAATTATTACTAACATCCAAAATACAAGACGGGAATCAATGAAGAAGCCACAGGTCGATCCTACGAACAAATCTTTGGTATACTTGGCATAAAAAAGAAACTGTTGAAATCAGGTTACAAGTTAAACTAAACATTGGATAAAGTCTTAAATAAATCTGGTGGAGAGTAACAACAATACCAACAAAAGAAATTTGAAGGTGACAATCAGAGCCAAAATTTAGCATAAAAAAAGCAGACAAAGATGTGGTCGACTTCTTGCATGTGATATATAAAGCTGTACTGATCATGACCAAACGTGGTCCTAGGATGTGATTTTCTTTTGCTTGGAACCGGCTATGGGATAGATGTTTTTCCCACTCGTAATTAGAATTCATCTTTTCTTGGCTATAATTCATTATTAAAAGACAAAATTCATAAAAGAATGGAGTTGAGAAGTCACCTTCATTCCACGCATGGTCCTACGATCACAAAAAACGTGCTACAAAAATAGAAACTTAAAATAGACATAGAATATCACATTGCCCATAGGATACTTTGTTATGCTTGCCACACATTTTCTCCCTTAGAATACACAACTATTGCCAAATTTTCTCCCAAAAAAATGTGTCAGCTATTGATATTTGTGTTTGACGAGTATATAGTTTTCCTCTACAATTAATATATTGAATTAAACTCCTTTTTAGTCCCTGAAAAATTCAGCGATTGACAAGTTAGTTCCTAAAAAATGTTCGCTGACAATTTCGTCCTTGAATTATGGTTTTGTATGACAAATTAGTCCTCGAATTATATTCGCTGACAATTTAGTCCTTGAATTATAGTTTCATATAACAAATTAGTCATCGAATTAGTTCTCAACTGAGGACTAATTTGTCGTACGGAACCATAATTCGAGGACGAAATTGTTAGCGAACATTTTTTGAGAACTAATTTGTCGTACGGAACCATAATTTGAGGACGAAATTGTTAGCGAACATTTTTGGGGAATTAACTTGTCAATCGTTGAATTTTTCAGGGACCAAAAAGGGGTTTTACTCTAATATATTAAAGTACATGGTGATATTTCTATTTAAACTATCAATTCCAGTTATGAAACATGGTCTTTTTTTTTTTTTTTGCCACTGCAATGAGACATCTATAAAAATAGAGAATGGTGATCTCTTTTTTTTTTTTTGGTCCCAAAAACCCATTTTTTTTTAATTATCAAATATCCACAAATAAAAAGAAGGATAGTTTTGTAATTTTCACTAGAGAATGGTGATTCCCCTCTTTGATATCAAATTTTTCTTTCTCCAAAATTAAATCTCCATATTTGTCCACAAATAAAAAGAAGGAGACAGCTTTTGCAAATTTTCATTAATTTTTTTCTTTTGATATGTGCAAATTTTGATTAATTAAACAAAGAGAAAGTGTTTAAACCCACTACCCACTCTTTAAGAAGACAGTTTCTCAAAAGTTTTATTTTTTAAAAAAAAAAACATAAATAAGAGACTTGGCATGTGGCAAGAGGCTAGTGGTTACAAGAAAAAGATTTTCAGTGGCATGAGTTTAACGAAGTGTTATTTTTTTTGGTACTTTTAATTATGACTTTGGGTTTTAACATAAAACTCATAAGTTTTAAGGACAACTTCAGTATTACTCAATTACAATTTTTTTTTTGTGCACCATATAAAACTTGATCCATCAAACCTAACTAAGAACAACAAGAAAGTATGAATCTTTTTGTGTAAGGAATGCCAATTTAGCTGTATCTGCACAAAATAAGGTTTTAAAACAAGGGGAAGGTCACAACAATAGGAAAAACGAAAAACTACCAACAAATGCTTAGTTTAGCGATGAGAAATTTGGAATCCTTGCTCAATCTCTTGAGTTGGAGGTCATGAGAGTCTGTTGATAATTAAAGCCTCATATGTGAGCTGTCATTGATTTTAGTACAACCTAGCCAGTTTTTGGATTTTCACTCACAAGAAAAAAGAGATGCTCACTAGCGTAGCCACAATATAACCATAACAAAGTAGAAAAAAATGTATCCATATGATCAATCATTTCTTAGTGCAAAAGTTGATACAAACATATTTTTATAATTTTTGCATTGCATAAGAAAAAATCTGTCTTTATGGTCTGCAAAAAATTCATGGTCTGTCTCTAATGGAGAAATTGCAGTCGATGATATCCTCACAGATGGTCCTAGCTAGGATAGGACACGGATAACACTGACACAGCGGGGTCTGTTTACTGCATGAAACTACAAAGTTCAAATCCAGAGGTCGCATGCATTTGATCCTAACGTGGTCCCATGTATGCTTTGGAATCAGTCACTACAAAACACGTGCTATAAAACCTAAAACTTAAAATAATTATAGAATATTACATAATATGTGGTCCACAAGGATACTTTTTTGCATTGAATAAGATAAAATAAAATGAAATACAAAAATAAAAATGTTCATAATATTTCACTATATTTTTTCACAGACAAAGCAATGGAATGAAGTTTTTTAATATTGTAGTTTTTCAAATAATTTTTATGTATACGGTATTTTTGAACAAATGACAATAATAGGGTACTTTTTTTTTTTTTTCAATGTCGCATTTTGATAATGAATGGAGTGTCAAATTTACATTATTTGTTTTGTTGAATGCCAAATTTTGGCCAAATGCAGTGCAATTTTTTTTTTTTTTTTAATTCAATGTCAAATTTTGGAGTTAAAATGACATAGAGAACCAAATTTTGATAGTTGGGCACCCTCCACATGTTTCACCCTTGAAAATTGGGCTCTCCAAGCACTCATATTGTCTCCATCAAGTCGACTGTTTAATATGATGCAGGAATCTAGAACATTGTAGATGAACAATGTTCAAGATGGCACTTGGCATGGTCGGAGTGACATGATATGCATAGGTGGCTTTAGTGAAGGCAGCAAAGCACTCTTTGACTTGAATCCACCTCCAATTGTCTCCATCAAGTCTACTGATAAAAGCGGGATCCAAAAAAGTACTGATGCAAGCAATCAATCTTGAATTCAAGGAAGAAAGGAAGTTTCAAAAAAATGGTTCTCCATCTGAATTCAGTTCCAAGTTTCTGCTCAAAATACTTTCACTCTGAGTTCCCATAGAAATTTCTTGTCCCAAGAGATGAATTGCAATGAGAAGTTGCATCACAGACGGTTGCAGCCGAATTTTCAAGGGTAGAACCTGTGGAGGGTGCCGAACTATCAAAATTCGTCTCTCCATGCCATTTTAATCCCAAAATTCAACATTGAACTAAAAATAAATAAATTGCAATACATTTGACCAAAATTTGGCATTTAACAAAACAAATAATATAAATTCGACACTTCTTTCATTAGCAAAATGTGACATTGAAAAAAAAAAGTGTTCTATTGGTATTATTTGTTTCAAAAGTATCATACGCATAAAAATTATTTAGAAAATTACAATATTAAAGGACTTCACTTCAAAGCAATGAATACCAGTACTATTATTATTTGATTTCGTAATTAATCAAATCCCAATTAATGCATTAAAAGATTTTGAGAATGCAGGATATCATTCTTTTTGTTTTTTCTACTTATTTCAACTAGTGCATGTGCTTAAGGATCCACAGTAAATCACTGTTTTTGTCTTCTTTCTTTCTGAACAGTTTTACCAAGTACATCGCTGTTTGTGTCTTCTTTCTTTCTGAACAGTTTTACCAAGTACATCGCTGTTTTTGTCTTCTTTCTTTCTGAACGTGGAACTAAGGCATTATTGATGGTTTGCTTGCCACAAATGAAGATGGCAAATAAAACATGTGAAGAGTAGTAACATACAAAATTCATAGAAGAATTGAATGGACAACAGATGCGGTCCATGCAAGGATAAGGCATTGAAGAGTAGACAGCGTCTGTTCACCACATAAAATTTTTTTACAAAGTTGAAAATTACAAAAACAGAAATTTACAATAGACATAGAATATCACATTACCTATAGGATACTTTTTTATACTGGCCACAAATTTTCTCCCTTAGAATACATAACTATTGCCAAAATTTCTCCCAAAAAATGTGTCAGCTATTGATATTTTTGTTTGACGAGCATATAGTTTTCCTCTACAATTAATATATTAAAGTACATTGGTGATATTTCTATTTAAACTATGAATTCCAGTTATGAAACATGGTCTTTTTTTTTTTTTTTTTTTTTTTTTTTTTTTTTTTTTTTTTTTTTATAATTNAAAATAGAGAATGGTGATCCCTTCTTTTTTTTGTTTTTTCGGTTTTCCAAAAACCAATTTTTTTTTTTTATCAAATATCCACAAATAAAAACAAGGATATTTTTGTAATTTTCACCATAGAATGGTGATTCCCCTCTTTGATATCTAAATTTTCTTTCTCCAAAATTAATTCTCCATATTTATCAAGAAATAAAAATAAGGAGACAGTTTTTGCAAATTTTCATTAATTTTTTTTATATGTGCAAATTTTGATTAATTAAACAAAGAGAGTGTTTATACCCACTCTTTAACAAGAATCAAGTGGAAGGTAACAATAGGAAAACTACTAACAAATGCTTGGTTTAGTAATCAAAAATTTAGACTCTTCGCTCAATCACTTAGGTTGGAGGTCATGAGAGTCTATTGATAATTAAAGCATCATACCTGAGCTATGCCATTAATTTTAGTGCAACTTAGCCGGTTTTTAAATTTTCACTCACCAAAAAAAAAAATTGATGCTCATCGGTGTAGCCACAATATAATCATAACAAAGTAGAAAAAAGAATGTCTATATGATGAATCATTTCTTAGTGCAAAAGTTAATTCAAACATATTATTTTATAAATTAACAAAAAAGATTAATGGATAACCATTAATTTTCGCATTGCATAAGATGAAATATGTCTTTAATGGAGAAATTGCAGTCGATGATATCCTCACACGTGGTCCTAGCTAGGATAGGACATGGAAAACAGTAACACAAGTGGAGGTCTGTTTACTGTATAAAACTAAGTTCAAATCCAGAGGTTGATCCTAATGTGGTCCTATATTAGATTTGGAATAAATCACTTCATCACAAAACAAAATGTACTTTGAGCAATGGTCCTGTGTTGGCCTGTTGTGGGTGTATTCTTGTCTTTGATGTACTTGTTGATTTTTACGTGGATGAATCAAATTTGTCGATCTTTTGAGGAAAAAACCCTAATACTTACCAACAGATACATATCAGGCGGTAAAAAAACTTATTCCTTTATATTCTTTTATCTTTTTTATGTACAACAAATTTAGTATTTATTTTATATCTATGTTTCTGGATTTATCTAAAGGATTATCTTTAGTGACACTTTCTTACTAAATTAATTGATTTTCATGAATATTTANCAGTAACACACGTGGAGGTCTGTATACTGTATAAAACTAAGTTCAAATCCAGAGGTTGATCCTAATGTGGTCCTATATTAAATTTGGAATAAATCACTTCACCACAAAACAAAATGTACCTTGAGCAATGGTCCTGTGTTGGCCTGTTGTGGGTGTATTCTTGTCTTTGATGTAGTTGTTGATTTTTACGTGGATGAATCAAATTTGTCGATCTTTTGAGGAAAAAACCCTAATACCTACCAACAGATACATATCAGGCGGTAAAAAAACTTATTCCTTTATATTCTTTTATCTTTTTTATGTACAACAAATTTAGTATTTATTTTATATCTATGTTTCTGGATTTATCTAAAGGATTATCTTTAGTGACACTTTCTTACTAAATTAATTGATTTTCATGAATATTTATCACACATATTGAACTCCTAATAATTAAAAAAGAAAGTTGTCCTTTTCTGTTTACTTTTTTTTACCAAAGATTAGAATATTTATATATATTTTTAAGAAACTCTCGTATAAGAAAAGAAATGGCATTGCTTAGTTGGAGCTGGATCCCTCCACCAGTAGTTGGTACCTCATCACGGGTTTGAACCCATCCCCTCCCCCAAAGCACAAAGTGCTCCCCTCTTTTCCTTGAAAAAAAAATATGGGAAAGAGAAAACATTTAAGTTACTAATAATACTACTATAATAATATCACAATTACTAAGAGCATGTACAATAAGATTTGATTTCAAGTCCTGAGAACCTCTTCAAACTTTAAGGCTAGGTATATGAGTTAACATGATCACTTGAACTATTGCTTGATTTAATTAGTCTTTTGTATTTCTTACTTAAAAAATGTTTAGATGTTATATCAACGAATTCTTTATTATTTTTGAACATAAGTCACTATCATTTTTCTCTTCTTAATAAATGACCTAGTGAATTAATTTTAATATTGTCTATGAAAACCATGAAACATTATTGATGGTTTGTTTGCCACAAATGAAGATCCCAAATAAAACTTGTTAAGAGTAGTAACATACAAAATTCATAGTGCGGTCCATGCAAGGATAAGGCATTGAAGAGTAGACAGCGTCTGTTTACCACATAAAAACTTTTTACGAAGTTGAAAATGACATTAAAAAAGAAGAGGTTAAATCCGCAAGTCACAATTCATCCCAAAATGTGGTTTTGTGCTCCTGTCAATCTTTTTAATTTTTTGTAATGAATAAGACATTCCAATGAATATTTATGTACGTACAAACAAATTTAGCATAAAAAGACAAACATATGGTCGTCTTCTTGCATGTGATATATGTGGTTGTACTGATCATGACCAAGCGTGGTCCTAGGATGTGATTTTCTTTTGTTTGGAACGTGCTATGGGATAGATGTTTTTGCCACGCGTAATCAGAATTCATCTTTTCTTGGCTATAATTCATTATTAAAAGACAAAATTCATAAAAGAATGGAGTTGAGAAGTCACCTTCATTCCAAAACACGTGCTACAAAAACAGAAACTTACAATAAACATAGAATATCACATGCCTATAGGATAGTTTTTTATGCGAACTCCCATAATACATTATTATAGCTAAAATCACACTATAATTTCATGAAACCCACACAAAATCTCTCCCAAAGAGAAAGGGATAGTGCTACCTCTTTCTAAAAGAGGGTAATTTAACGTTCACCTTATGGGATAACCTTAATTTAATATCATGGTATAATATAAATAAAAAATAAGTCCACTATAAATCAGTTATATTAATTTTAGGCACCTTTTTCTTTAAATTAAAATTTTCAGTATATTCTAAATAGAAGAATAGGGAGTTGCTAAATCCAGAAAATGCGTAAATATATTTTTGTATGATTCCTCATTCGTTGTAATTATCCTTTTAATTTATTTCAATCGAACAAAATAGTTTAAGAAACTCTCACTTTTTCCATAAACATATTTATAAATAACATAACCTAATGTATGCATAAAATATATAAAACAGTGAGATATGTCAACAAGGTAGTAAAGTATACTAAGGTGTACACTAAATAGTCTAAACTACCTACACCTCTAGTAGGGTGGGTTCTGGTTAGATCCACACAGTGATTGTAGTGTCATTGTAAAAATCTTGAAAAATTGAGTCACTCAACATGTGTTAAAACATTTAATTTTCTTTAAAATACATAAACGCTATGAGATAACATGCCTAAAAATCATATTTAAACTTTGTCAAATTTTATTAATTTTGTTTGACCTTGTTAAACTCAAATTCTTTAACTATTTTGATATTTGAATGACATTGAAGTACTCTATTTTTTGATCTCTTTGCAATAACACAAGAATCGCATAATGGTCCAATAAGAACCCACCCAAAATTCCTCCCAAAGAGGTAGGGATAGATTACCTTCCTCTAATTAGAACCCTAATATAAAGTCATAGTATAATCTAAATAGAAAATAAGTCCACTATATAAATCAGTTATATTATTTTTAGGCAACTTTTCCTTTAAATTAAATTTCTCTATTTTTTCTTTCACTCTTTTCTTTATCTTCTCTTCACTCTCTCACACCCTTTTAATTTTACTCAAACCTTAAAACTACTAATAACTATGACAATTAAGAATTGAGGTAGTTGCTAAATCAAGAAAATGTTTAAATGTATTTTGTTATGATTCCTAATCCGTTGTAATTGTCCTTTTAATTTTTTTCAAGATATATATTAAAAAAATGGGAAGAAAAATATGATTTGTTTTTAGTTGAAGTCACCATTTCAGTGGCCACTCGCCACCCTTGTCCTTATAATAGGTTGCTTCTGTGACTCCTTGAACCATAAAGCTAAAACAAGGAAACCAATAAGCCACAAGACATGGCTACCAAAAACCAGGCATTGATCCTCCTCTTTTCCCTCTTGACAATCTCTTGTTCCATCATCAAGCCCTCCCATGCTGATTGTGTATCCAAAGAAGGGATTGCTGTCTTCTGGGGCCAGCGTTCCGAATCTGATGAAGGCATCTTGCAGGCAGCATGTGACACTGGAAACTACAAGATTGTGCTGCTTGATTATATCACTGTGTATGAAGATGGCAGCGACCCAACTTTAAATCTTGCGAGCCATTGTGGCTGGGCCGGGAAGCCTTGCACCATACTAGAGTCACAAATTAAATACTGCCAAAGTAAAAATATCAAAGTCATCGCTTCCATTGGGAGAGACGTAACCTCGAAAACCTCTCGAACTCGAACAATAATTAACTCTGCCGAAGCGGCAAAGAAACTTGCAGCCTTCCTTTGGAACAACTACCTCAGCGGCCAATCCGGTCCACTTGGGGAGGTAGCTTTGGATGGCATCAATATTTTTGAAGTTTCTGGTGGTCAAAATCTGCAGTGGGATGAGATTGTTAAGGCCATCCATGAATACTCCACCACTGAAAGAAAGATTTACTTGTCAGTTTCTCCACAATGTGTGGATGCCTACCTCGGCGACGCTATCGATACCGGACTGATTGATTATGCATTTGTTGAGTTCTACTATGAACCTGGATGTCAATATGATACCACCAATAAAGACGCTACCAAACTTCTGGAATCATGGAAACAATGGATCTCAAAGGAGGCTCTATCTGATAAACTAGTATTCTTGGGGCTACCCGCATCTCCCTCCGCCACGGGCGGTGGTTATGTAGAACCAGATGCGCTGAAGAAGGATATTCTTCCAGTTGTACAGCAAGCTTCAAACTATGGTGGAATTCTGCTCTTTGATAGGGGTTGGGATCTTCAAACTGAATACAGTAATGCCATCAAGGAGTATGTTCCAACAGCTTGCAGATGTGTTTGTGATGACTCTTTCCCTTTCCATGACCAAGCTCTCGCACTGCAGAAGCCCCCTCATCTTAACCAGAAAGCTATGCACGGAATATAAATTACCTGTTACTGTTGATGTTACCTAAATTAATTAGTCGTACCTAGCTACCTAATCATGCTCTGATTACCTTACTAGTATATCTTGGCATGGTGGTTAATTGCTATGCACTAGTCTATCTCTTTGTATGGAATAAAACATGTTTAATCACATGTATAATGTGTTGTGTTTGGCTTTAAATAAAGGTTCTATTTTATACACTGGGTGTTGATAGAATTAATGGATTTAAAATAGTTTGTTTTATAATTATTTCATTTTATAAATATGATGAAATGTCTTCAAATTTAAACAACTATTGAAATTTGTACACATGGCAAATTCTGATTTAAACCAAAAAAAAAAGGTTAAAGTTGGATCCAAAATTATGTTAGATTTTAATAATTTTTTCTAATTTTAAAATCAGTGGAATTCATATCTTGATAACATACTGAAAATAATGTTAATTTGAATTTGAGTTCATGTCATTAACCTTCAAATTTAGCTCTAATATTAGGTCAATGTTCTGCAGCTTGATTCCATCCATTAATGTTAGCATTGTCACAAATCAGGTCAAAACAAGGCCGCGCCGAAAAGCCCCTTGGCCTAAACAAGTAAGCTTATGCCCACCTTAATTATAAAGCAGAACTAAATAGTTGGCCCAGCTCATTTTAGGAAATTGCAACCGCATTGATACCTAAGCTATCCCTAAGAAAAAGCTATATAGATCCATACATTTTGGGCCGAAATGAATCAAACAAAAAGAAGAGAAAAGGAATCATATATTTATATAACAAGTTAATTTCGCAGCACAAGGGAAAATGGAGAACAAAAGGATTAAAAACAGGTTTTAAGGATTGATGTACCTATGTTATTGAAATTCTTTTAAGAGCAAATATTTTCTTCTTTTTCATGCAATAGAACAAAGTGGGAAAGGGTGAGTACGGGATTTCATAATAAGTTATTTTATTTTTGGATACATAATTCAATAAAGGCTTTTTTGTTTAATTGTAGACGTTTAGATATATACTTAACTATACTATTGCTATAATTATTAGAATTACTACAAAGAACATTCATAAAATTTAACAACAAATGCATTTGGGTAAAAAGGAGCCTTGAGATATATAAGATGGGGATATTAAATTAGAAAAATGTCTCTATGTCATAAACTCCTTCACAATAGGGACCATTATATTTCAATTCCTTCCTAACAATTGAGTTCAATAATAAATAAAAACAAGTATTTCCCTTCTAACAGATGGACCAACGATTCTCCATTCTAAACACTCATCCCCCATATTTGAATCTTCTTGTTCTCGGTGATGTCTCAGGGGATGCTTTGCCCTGTTTTATGTCTTTGTAGCTTTTTGTGAAGTCTCAGATGAAGGTAAACCAGAAAGCAAAGGAAAGAAAACTGACAGAGAGGACTTGTGAAACTTTCAGTATATTCAGTCAACTCAAAAAGATTCTGTACATATGCATTCCTATATATACAGTAACAGAACAATACAAAGATAGCCACATAAGCATAACAGATCAGCTAAGCTAACTAATTATTAACAGACTAACTAACCTTAGTTAATGTACTAACTACACTTAGTAAGTTAACTAACTAATCTGGTATAAGTGACTGACAGAAAGTTAAATAATCTCTACACTTTTCTCTTCTATGTTGGGCATTGGCCCGTTGTATTCAAAAAAAAAATGTTGCTGAGATTGAAGGCCTATACTTGCTGCGACAAACGGTTCCCAATTGACTATTTGCTCTCCTCAGACGTCAATGAACAGAAATTTGTTGATGATAAACAGGGCTCAGGTGACCCATCAGTGACGTTGGTCCTTAAACAGCGATCAATGTTCCTTAGATGACTGAAAATAATTGAAGTTCCGTGGTGTACCTGAGGCTATGACCACCGAAGAGCCATGGGGTTCTTTTGATTTTGCAAGGGATATAGAATGAGATTTTAGATTTTCATTAACAGTGTTTTTGACCAAAATTATTGTAGAAATGGTTACCGTTTAAGCCATTTCTAGATTTCACACTCCACTTAGTTTAGAAGCTTGAATTTTTAGCTTGTCAAAATAAGCTTAAAAGAGCTTATATGGGTATGAAAAACTGATCTTATAACTTATAAGTTGATCCAAACCCCAATGCAAGTGCTTTTGCTAGTAGAAAAACTCAAATAAGCTTAGGTACCATTAATGTAAGCTCTTGTTAAGACTGTGGCATATTTTTTACTTTAAAATGAGATAGTTTCTCTTTACCCTAATTTTTTTTAAAAAAAAAAACTATATTTTTTCGTTTGTGTTGCTCAACTAAATGATCATTGTAATTGCAAGTAGTTAAATTAACAAGCTGGTCTTTTTCATCTGCATTCAAGTGATGAAAGTGCAGTAGTGCACTTAAATAAATCCGAGAAGAATATAAATCTCAACTTTAAATTGGTTTATCATGGATGATTTTCCTGTAGAGGGTTCGAATAGAGAGATATATGTTAGGCATTAGTTTTGGAGGAGTAGCAATTCTTAGAAGGATATACTTCACTCACATTACTTCTTCATATACAAAGAATAAAACCATACTCAATAACACATACAACGATCCATGCCATATATATATGGCTATGATGGAACATGTATAAAATGACCACACAAACAACATGACATTATTCCATAAAATATATTGGATAGATACTACAAAACAACACTTAACACCGCAATGGATGATGGACCACGACATGGGGTTGTCCTTATTGAGATATTACTTATTTACTTAAGAGTTACGACTTAAACTTAAATCGCATTCACATGTCCTTCTTGTTTGCTTCGTTGCTACTGGGCAAGTTTGAAGTGAAAGACCAGAAAAGAATTTTATGGATTTCAACATTCTCACTAGTGGATGCAGACAGACCAACTTCAACCCATTCCAGGAGATGCTCCTTCAAATCAACATTATATGTGAGGGTAGATTTGTTACTGCCTTCAACATTAGGGTAAGTCAAAGTCACACTCAACTCTGTTGAATCAGCATCATATGTTATTTTGGCAAAAGCGATTGACCCGACTGGAACACCTTTAGTGTCCCAATCTGTGGTTTTCTTAGAGTTAACATCGTTGATGTCAATTCCAATATGAAGCACAGATGGATCCCCATGAATTTCTGTAAGTGTCAAACTCAACAGCTACAAAGCGTTCTGAATTGGTCCCATAGAGTCCCAATCCCACGGATTTTCTCACGGAAAGTGACTGTTGCGATTTTTTCACAGACAAGTGATCTGTGAGCAAGTCTACGGGAAATGGCGCCTCAACTGTGACAATTAATGCGTTGATCATTCTCAAATATGAAAGTTCTCATGGAATTTCTTACGGATTGTTAATGTCGTTAGATATTTTATGAAAAAGCCCGTGAGAAATCGGTATACACTGTTTCACTTAAAATTTAAATTTTTTCTCAGGAAAAAAGTCCATCAAAAATTTCGTGAGAAACTCTGTTTATCTTTAACCTCGGCCACTCCGGCCTCTATTTTCCATTTTCTCTCCTTTCTCCCTCTCCTCCGTTTTCCACCATCCTCTCTCTCTCTGTCTGGAGCAAGTCAGCCCAATTCCAACCTCCAGAGCTTGGGTTTTGCAGTGCAGGTCCCTTACTCCTACTCTACTGGTTTAAATTTTAAGTTTTCTGCTCATTGAGGTAGGTTCCTATACTCATCTATTATCTTTGAATTTTTATGTGTTTTGTATAAGTTATTTGAGCCAATTACCATGAATGTTATAGGATTTAGATGTTTAATAGTGTAGGTTGCTTATTTTAGATAGTGTAAGAGTTGTTGTAAATGTAGCTTAATAGTGTAGGTTGATATATAGTGAAATTGATAACGAAATATATATCATTTGTTAAGATTAGGAACTCAATTTTGTAATATGCTAGATGTTGAATTATTCTAGAATTTTTTTAAATTTTTTTGAATGGTGTAGAAATAATTTTGTATTTTTTTCAACTACTGTGTAAGTTTTGACCTGAATTGCTATGTAATTATGTATGTTTGAATAAATTGTAATTTAGGATTTGTCTTTCTGATGAATTGTGTGAAATTTTAAATTCTTGGAATATTCAATTTTTAGGGGAGACTCTATCCAATTTTTTGTCAATTCTTTAGGGATTTATGAAAGTTTTAGGGATTTAGTGGTTTGGGATTAGGGTTTTGGGTTTGGGTTTAGGTTTAGGTTTAAGGTTTAGGGTTTAGGGGTTAGGGTTTTTTTAATTTTGGGATTTAGGATTTAGGGATTAGAATTTAGGGTTTGGGATTGAGATTTTAGGTTTAGGTTTAGGAATTAGGAGTTAAGGTTTTTTAATTTTGGGGTTTGGGATTTAAGGTTTTGGGATTTAGAGTTTAGGATTAGAGTTTTAAAGTTGTAGGGGTTAGGATTTAAGGGCTAGGGCATTAGGGTTTTAGGTTTAAGGGTTAGAGTTTTAAGGTTTAGAGTTTAGGATATAGGATTTTAGGATTTGAGGTTTAGGGTTAGGATTGAAGGGATAGGATTTTAGGGTTTAGGAATTGAAATTTAGGAGTTAGGGTTTAAAGATTTAAGGGATTAATTGTTTGGGATTAGGGGCTTAGGGTTCTGGAGTTTGGGGTTTAGGGGTTAGGTTTGACTTTAAAAATTATTGTTGTTATTATTCTAACACTTTCATTGATTTTATTTAAATTGTATGATAGATGTTAGACCACCCAAGACGGTCATTTCCCACAGTTGGGCTACCGTCCAGAAGGGATAGAGGCAAGACTGCTACTTGGCCTTTTCAGACCAAGCCCACTTTTACTATGTTCATGTCGACCTAGGGGTTGACACGCACCCCATCGCCAACAACGACGGGGGAGGGGTGCTTAGGAGCCGCGACCCCAAGCTCGGCATAGTCGGCTACTACGGGGCTGTCTCACACGAGTCCATCCATTTCAGACTCTCCACTATGGGCTCCCGACTGTCTAATGGTCAACTAGTTATTATGCCACACGGGAGGAAGGAGTAAGTTAATTCTAATATTTGTTATTTGAATTTGTTTTATTACTTTATTTCTATTACTTAATGTCACAACATATCTGAAGGTCGCTACGACGCAGATGACGGACTTAAAAAAAAAATTAGTTTTTCAAATGAAAACTTGGAGTCGCCACCAATTGTATTAAGAAAATATAAAACAATTAGAAAATTCCTTTTTAATTAATTAAAAAAAAAGGTCTGCGAATCAAAGAGGGTTCGAGAATTAGTTTGTGTATGGAAAAGGTGTTAGGCACCCCACAACACCCGTCTAAAAGACAGTAACCTGAAATTAATTATGCGAAGCATAAATTAGCCAAAAATGTATTTCAACTATCCCTATAAAAGTATGTTGATATTTACAAGTTTAAAACAAAGAGAAAAATAGAATATTTACAAAAGTAGGTTCGCCTTACAATTGTAGGTTCCTACGTATCCTTAAATAGGAATCAGAGCCCTCATTTCAATGGTTATGACAACTTGTAAACTTGCAGAATGAAAATTTGTTCAAGTGGCAAGAACTTGAAGAAATTCACTTTGAGAATTGCAATTGACACAAAAAAGATTTTTCTTCAGTCAGGCTTGACCTTAATTAATTGTTTTTATTTTTCAAAACCAAAATTTTTCATGCCCCAGTTTATGGTTCAAGCAAACTAATCCTCAAAGAGGTCTTTTAAAAGCTTGTAATGAGATATTAAGATGAAAGGTTTTTATTTTGTTTGGAATGAAATGATAAAGGCTCAAAATTTGATTTCTTCCCTTACTTTATTTCTCCATTTTTCTTCAATGCCCAACTCCAATAGGCTTTTGTGCCAACATTCACTTACCAAAAGGATGCATAAAGGTTGTAATGGGGTTTTGAGGATGTAAGATATGACTAATGAAAGAAATGATATAAAGGTCCAAACATTTGATGTTGGGACAACAATAAAAATCTTACTTTTCATAACCTAAGGTCTTCTTCTTGTCATTTTTATCACATGGACTACCTTTCTTATTTCTCAACCATTTAGAATGAATACTTTTGTTTATTCTCTTTTTTGTCTCTCTTTCTGGAAAAAGAATTTTTTTTACCTCTTGAAGAGTTTTTCTTTTCTTCTTTCGGAGAGTTTTCCTCTCTTTTGCATTTTTTTTGCATTTTCACTTTCTTTTTAGCAAGTCCATTGAGATTTTGAAGACATCCTTAGCAAGTTAACTCTCATTGTAGCCCGAGTATGATTCTCATCAAGTGTGAAGAAAAATTTAAAGCTCAAAGTGGTTTGACAAGGGATATGATGTGTTTAGATAAGAGAAAGAAAATCATCATTCTTGGCATTTGAATGTTGTCATGAAACCTTATTGGAGTTCTACATTTTCCAAGAGAGTTCATGAATTTGGAAATTAAAAAATAAACTACTTCTTCAAGCTTAAATGAGTGACCAAGGATACTCCGCAATTTTTGGGAGAACAAAATAAAATGTCTCGGGTCATTGGAAAAGTTTGCTCGTGGAGCTCACATTTTGCTTGAAAATCATTTTTCTTATGGGGTTTTGAATTTGCATCACTCTCAACTTTATCATCTTTGCATCAATTGCAACTCCTCAAAGGAAAAACTCATGGAAATTTTTTTTAATGTTTTTTTTAAAGGATTTTGAAGAGAATGACTTGAAAGAGAACTAGAAAAGGAAAGATGGTGAATGAAAATGAATTATCATTGCATTAATTAAGTTAAATAAAATAAGGTCCAAATGCAAAGTAAACTCTACTAACCTTGTACTTTAGCTAACTAGAGCATAATTGACATGACAAACATTTAATAATGAAAAAAAAAGACTTGAAACAGGTCAAAATCCATGGTTAGAAGGATGAAAAGAGCTTGAGTACAAAAGTTTTTTTTTTTTTTTGAACCTTTTTTTAAGAGACAAAACTTGATTAGGCTCATTTTCTTTGAGCAAGCAATTGCCAAAACATTTTCAATAAGATGAATGAAAAAGAAAAATACATGCATGACATAAAAATGAAAAGAAAACTCTCAAGACTTGAGTATATGATAGATGACATAAGAATGCTTTTTTTTTTTTTTTTTGGAAATGCTTTGCAAAGTGCAATGAGCTATTGACACTCTTATTTTCAAAGTGAATGCAATAAGATGATGTGAAATGCTAATGTAAAAGAACACATGACTGCATTGGAAGACTTATTTGAAAGGAAGTGAAGCAAAAAACTTATCTCTTACTTTGAAAATGGAATGCATGCAAATGCAAATGAGGAGGAATAAAACAAAAACTATTTTATGAAACAAAAATGTTCCAAAAGTGAAATGAGGATTAGGACCTCTTATTTTTCTTATGGTGAAGTAATTAGAGAATGTGATGAGAGGGAATGAAAGTGTATGAATAAAGACTTATTCAAAATGGACTGAGGTATTAAAACTCTCTTTTACTTTGAAAATAAAATGCATGTCAATGCAAATGAATAGGAAGAATACTAATGAAAGGCTTATTTGAAAGGAAGTAAAGCAAAAAACTTCT